>PISX010008306.1:20778-82987 GCA_004024625.1 Mellivora capensis | reverse complement strand
ACTTGTACTCATGAAAAGACACAAAGCTCTAGTCTGGAGGGATTCGGAATCAAGTCAGAATTAAGACAAGAGTTGTCAGTTAGGTGTGAGCAATGCTAGTTGCTATAACAAACAAACACCCAAATCTCAAAAGCTTCCCACAATAACGGTTTATTACTTATTCACAAAAAGGAGGATGAGCATTCCTGGTCAGTGGGCACCTCCCATGTTGCCTTTTGGTGACTGAAACTCTCTCTGCCTCTGGCTCTCCCATTGCCTAGAACACCTGCTGCGTCGTCTATCCGCAGACAGAAGAAAGAGAGGAAGGAATCCCATGGGAAGTTTTATGGGCCCGGCAGGGAAGCCCAATACATCACTTTCACCCACGATCCAATGGCTAGCGCCCGGTCACAGGCCATACCTACCTGTGAGGGGCCTGGGAGGTACAGTGTAGTTCTGCGCCCGACAGGAAAAGGACACAGGTGACGATAATACAGCTAAGACTGCTCCCTCTCGTCTCCAGGACAGTTTTACAAGTCACTGATCCTCTCTGCACATTTGGCTGGCAGGCAGCGACTGCTGCCCGAGCACCAGTGATCATAAAGATGTCCCAATGTCAGGGATTTAAAATGTGAAAAACTTAGAGGCAATGAAATATTATATATGAATACTGGATGAACTTATACGAAATGCTATATTTGTCATAGCCCAAGGATGAGCGAGGACTGTCCAGCCGTGATCCCAAAGGCAAAAAGCATAAAAGAGAGACTTAATTACATAAAAATGAAAACTCCCTCACATCAAAAAAGAAAATTAAAAGCAGAAGAACCTACAGAAGGGGGAGCGGATATTTGTAATATTGTGATAAAGAATTAGTAGGCTCACTATTTTAAGAGCCCTCACAAATCAATAGTGAAAAAGATGAACACTCCAAGATAAAAATGGACAAAGAACTGTAACAGGAAATTAAAGAAGAACTAAAAATGGTTAAATATGTTAAATATAAAACTATTTGGTAGTCAAAGAAATGCAAATTGAAATTCCAGTATGTTACCCCTTTTTTTTAACCACTAAGTGGACAGAGATCTGAAAATTGATAATGGTGTTTGCAAAGCCTGGAAAATAGAGACCATTACCCTTCAGAAAGGGATGAGATTGGTGTGCTGTTCAGGGCTGTGGGTAAGATCTTAACTCCATGCATGCCCGTTAACCCAGCAGCCCCACTTCTGGAATCTATCCCAAGGGAAGAAATGAAAATATCTTAAAGATATACATATGAGGCTGTTAATCACAGGGGTTTTTAAAATTTAGTTTTTACTAAAGTTATACATGCACATAATTTTCAGAGTACAAAAATTCTACATGGTTTATTAGGAAAATTAGCAATTCCTTGAAGCCCCTCCCAAACCCTACCTGCCCCAGCCCCCACCGTCTCACCCTATACCCCTTCTTTCTCAGTCCCAGACTTGCTGCTTTCAGTCCTTTTGGTATTTACTGTGTTTTCTCTAAATAACATGTTTATTTGCTACTACTTGATTTCTCAGTTTTGGGCACACTTAGAATACTTAGAACACACTTAGAATGATTTCCCATTATGGAAAGAGAGGATTTGGTCTCTCTCCAACCCCCTGCCCTTAGACACATCCCCCACAGGACATGCACATACCTCTCCCTGCCTCCATCATCAGCCTCCTAGTACAGTTGTTTGTAATTCTGATTAGATCAATATTCATTATTCACCTTCTATGACTAGAAATCTGTTGTCAAAAGAGCCATATAGAACACTACCTCTCCCTCCCAATAACATTTTGTTTTCCCTGGAGTTAACAGTTAACTTATTCTTGTCATTGACTTATTTTGCTAATATTGATCACCAATTTAACCACAATTTCTTCCGATGAAAATATTGAACATATTACTATTCCATCATGTTCTGGCTTCCACTAATGCAATCTGAAATATCTATTACCATTTTGAGCCATAATCCTTTGTGTCAAATCTACTTTTTCTCTGCAAACCTGTAAGATCTTTCCTCTGTCCCCTCACCCCCTATTAAGGCCCTTTCCCAGCTTCGAGATAATCGGCAGCCCCGCCTTCCAGGGCCTCTTCATGGTTCTGTGCTATATATCAGCTTCTTTTCCAAGTTTGGGATTTGTCTTTCTTGGGCTTTTTTAAGTCCATCAACTTTCCAACTTCTAAATTGCTGTGGCTAATGATTCCTCTATTGTTCTCCTCCTCTTCATGTGTGTGTGTTATTTTTTTGTTTTTTGTTTTTTTTTTTTTAAGATTTTATTTATTTGACAGAGATCACAAGTAGGCAGAGAGGCAGGCAGAGAGAGAGAGAGGAAGGGAAGCAGGCTCCCTGCTGAGCAGAGAGCCTGATGCAGGGCTTGATCCCAGGACCCTGAGATCATGATCTGAGCCGAAGCCAGAGGCTTTAACCCACTGAGCCACCCAGGCGCCTCTCTTTGTTTCTTTTTAAATCCTGCTACCATAGTTTGGGGAGAAAGCAAAATTGAACCAAGGTTAGGTCTTTGGAGTCTTGCTTTGGGGCAGGTGGGGGGGTCCCCATCTCACAGTTCTCTCGAAACCAGCTAGAGTTCAGCTGGGAGGCATATACTCTCAGAGCAAAATAATGACTAAAGTGTCCAATCTAAGCAAATTTTTAAAAATACAATAAATCACAAAACAATATAAAGGAGATGATACAAAACAAAATCAACGAAATAAAACACAAAAATGCAATGGAGACCAACAAAGCCAAGAGCTGATTCTCTGAATAGACAAAGCAGACACATCTTGGGGAAGACTGATCAAGGAAAAGAAAGCTACAGTAAGTAACATCATAAATGAAAAGAATAACACAACTATAGTTAAAATGGAGGATTAAAAAAGATAAGATCAAGACAGCCAAATATCTGAAGATTTTGCTTTTGCATGTCATTGTATTTGCAAATAAGATTATTATTAAAATAAAAAAAGTAAGAGAATGCTCTCAACCACTTCAAGCCAACAAATTTGAAGTCTTAGAAATAGATAAAGTCCTACCAAAACTGGGGAAAAATATTCTCAATAGCCCTAAAACTATAAAAGAAATTGAAGCAATAATTGAAAACTTTCCACAAAGAAAACTCAAAGCTCAGATGGTTTTAGAGGTGAATTCTACCAGTATTTCTAGGAATAGATAATCCCAATTATATATGAATTCTTTCAGGAAATAGAAAAATAAGAAATACTCCAAATTCATTCTTTGAGGTCAGTATAATCTAAATACCAAAATTAGACAACTTAAAACATGAGAAAGGAACATTATAGACCCATTTAACTCATGAGTATAGAGATAATAATCCTAAATAACATTATTAAAATAATACAGTGGTGTATGAAAAAGATAGCCTACCATAACCAAGTTGAATTTATACCAGGAATACAAAGATGAGTTAATATTAGAACATCTAGGGATTCCTGGGTGGCTCAGTTGGTTAAGTGTCTGCCTTCAGCTTAGGTCATGACCCTGGGATCCTGGGTCCAGGTCCTGGAATCAAGTCCCACATCAGGCTCTTTGCTCAGTGGGGAGCCTGCTTCTCACTCTGCCTGCTCCTCCCCCTGCTTGTGCTCTCTCTCTCTCTCACAAATAAATAAATTCTTTTAAAAAAATTAGAACATCTATAATGGTAAATTACCATATTGATAAATTAAAGAAAAAAACCCATATGATCACCTAAGTAGATGCAGAAAGGCATTTGACAAAAGTATATACAGATATACTTGGGAGATACTGTGGATTCGGTTCCAGACCACCA
This sequence comes from Mellivora capensis, assembly GCA_004024625.1. NCBI lineage: Eukaryota > Metazoa > Chordata > Mammalia > Carnivora > Mustelidae > Mellivora > Mellivora capensis. The sequence continues at coordinate 79,205 of PISX010008306.1, read as the reverse complement.
TAATAGAAGTGAGTATCACAATAAAATGAGTCATATTAATTCTTTTGTTTCCCAGTGCATATAAAAGTTGTGTTTAGGGCGCCTGGGTGGCTCAGTGGGTTAAGCCGCTGCCTTCGGCTCAGGTCATGATCTCAGGGTCCTGGGATCGAGTCCCGCATCGGGCTCTCTGCTCAGCGGGGAGCCTGCTTCTCTCTCTCTCTCTCTCTGCCTGCCTCTCTGCCTACTTGTGATCTCTCTGTCAAATAAATAAATAAAATCTTAAAAAAAAAAGTTGTGTTTATATTACACTGCAGTCTATTAAGTGTGCAATAGCATTACATCTAAAAAAAATGTACATAACTTAATTTAAAAATACTTTATCAAGGTACCTGGGTGGCTCAGTTGGTTAAGCATTTGTTGTTGGCTCAGGTCATGACCCCAGGGTCCTGGGGTCAAGTCCCACATGAGGCTCCTTGCTCAGCAGGGACCCTGCTTCTCTCTCTCCCTCTGCCGCCCACTCATGCTTGCTCTCCCTCTCTTGTGTGCTCCCTCTCAAATAAATACAACCTTTAAAAAAAAATAAAAATACTTTATTACTAAAAATGCTAACCACCATCTGAACTCTCAGCAAGTCATAACCACTGATCACTGAGTGCTGTAACAAATAAAACGATAATGAAAAAGCTTGGAATATTGCAAGAATTACCAAAATGTGACCCAAAGACACAAAGTGAGCAAATGCTGCTGGAAAATGGCACCAATAGACTTGCTTGACACAGGGCTGCAACAAACCTTCAATTTCTAAGAAACACATATCTGCGAACTGCAGTAATGTGGAGAGCACAAAAACAAGGTCTGCCCGCACTGACCAATGAAAAACCTCTAAGCCAACTAAAAATAGAAGGAAATTTCTTTAACCTAAAAGAAAAAACTGTAAGGAAACATTACTTGATGTGTAACAATAGAAGCAATTCCTTTTTAAAAAGATTTTATTTGTTTCAGCGAGAGAGAGAAAACATGTGCAAGAAACGAGGACAGAGGGCAAGGGAGACAGAGAATGTCTCCTTAAGCAGAATCCCTACTGAATGTGGAGCCCAACGTGGGCCTTCCTCCCAGAACCCTGAGATCATGACCCAGGCTGATATTAAGAGTTGGCCACCCAACTGATGGAGCCACCCAAGCACCTCTTCCTTTTTTTTTTTTTTTTTAAGATTTTATTTTTAAAGTCATCTAGACACTCAACAGGGGCTGGAACGTACAACCCTGAGATCAAGGCTCACCTGCTCCACCGACTGAGTCAGTCAGGCACCCCAAAATGTTTCCTTTAAAATCAGGAAAGGACAGGGGCTCCTGGGTGGCTCAGTTTGTTAAGTATCTGACTTGATCTCAGGGTCATGAGTTCAAGCCCCACGCTGGGCATGGGGCCTACTTAAAAGAAAAAAAAAAAAATCGGGAAAAAATAAGGATATTCCTGGTTGCCTTTTTTATTCAACATTGCACTTCTGAATTTATTTTTCTCAAATAAATTAAAACATTTAATGGCAGAAGTTTTTAAATAGAGGTGCCTGGGTGGCTCAGTCAGTTAAGCGTCTGCCTTTGGCTAAGGTCGTGATCTTCGGGTCTTGGAATCTAACCCTGCATTGGCTCCCTGCTCAATAGGAAGTCTTCTTGTCCCTCTCCCTCTGCTCCTTAGCCCTGCTCATGCTCTCTCTCTCTCTCTAGCTCTGTTCTCTCTTGTTCAAATAAATAAATAAACTCTTAAAATTAAAAAAAAAAGCAGGGGCGCCTGGGTGGCTCAGTGGGTTAAGCCTCTGCCTTCAGCTCAGGTCATGATCTCAGGGTCCTGGGATCGAGTCCCGCATCGGGCTCTCTGCTTGGCAGGGAGCCTGCTTCTTCCTCTCTCTCTGCCTGCCTCTCTGCCTACTTGTGATCTCTCTCTGTCAAATAAATAAATAAAATCTTTTTTAAAAAAGCAGCTAGAGGGAAAATATAATACATTTTCTTTTTTAAAAAGTTTTTAAATAAATTAATAGAACTTAAAAAATAAATGGTATGCACTTTTTAAAAAAGAGTTTATCTATTTTTCAGGAAGAGAGAGAGAGCACAAAGCAGGGGAGCAGCAGGCAGAGGGAGAAGCAGACTCCTAACTGAGCAGGGAGCCCCACGTGGGGCTTGATCCCAGGATTCTGGGATTATGGCCTGAGCCAAAGGCATTCCCTTAACTGACTAAGTCACCCAGGCGTCCCAATAAATGGTATACATTTGAAAAGAAAGAGATAAGGGCACCTAGGTGGCTCAGTGGGTTGGGCCTCTGCCTTTGGCTTGGGTCATGATCTCGGGGTCCTGGGATCGGGCCCCACATCGGGCTCTCTGCTCGGCGGGGAGCCTGCTTCCCTACTTCTCTCTCCGCCTGCCTCTCTGCCCCCTTGTGATCTCTGTCAAGTAAATAAATGAAATCTTAAAAAAAAAGAAAGAAAGAAAGAGATAAACTCTCGTTATTTGAAAATGATATGACTGTCTCTCTAGAAAACCCAAGGGAATCTGCTGACCAGTTTTTGGTTAACAACATCACTGGATATAAAATCAATAGGCAAAAGTCAATGAAATTTGTAGTCATTAAAGCAGAAACACACGGGTGCCTGGGTGGCCCAGTCGTTAAGTGCCTGCCTTCAGCTCAGGTCGTGATCCTAGAGTCCTGGGATCCAGCCCCACATCTCCCTCTCCCACTCCCCCTGCTTGTACTCCCTCTCTCTCTGTCAAATAAATAAATTAAATCTTTAAAATAAAATAAAGGAGAAACACAAATGGTAAATAAACTTAGGAAAGTATGTTCCACCTTTGTAGTCATCTGGGAAATTCGGTTTTAAATAAAAATATAACCTTTTATGCTTACCAGGTTAGCAGATATTTTTTAAAAAATATGACAACAGGGGCGCCTGGGTGGCTCAGTGGGTTAAGCCTCTGCCTTCGGCTCAGGTCATGATCTCAGGGTCCTGGGATCGAGCCCCACATCGGGCTCTCTGCTCGGCAGGGAGCCTGCTTCCTCCTCTCTCTCTGCCTGCCTCTCTGCCTGCTTGTGATCTCTCTCTGTCAAATAAATAAATAAAATCTTTTAAAAATCTGACAACAGCAAATACTGGAGAAGAGATGAATTAAGCAGAAAGCTCATACAGTGCTGGGAGGAGTCACTGGTACAACCACCTTGGGAAGCTATGGGTACCATCTAGCTAAGTTCAGTCTAAGATGCCCTGAATCCAGACATTTTATACCAATGTACATGTTCCAGAAAATCTGAGTGTGTACAAAGAGACATTTATAAGAGTACTTATGGCAAAATTGTTTATAATGACAAAGAAATCTTAAATGTTGATTCATAAGAGAATGAGTAAAGTTGGTGCATTCAGAAAAAAGAAAAATATAATACTGAGTAAATAAGGAAGATTTAGAAAGATAGCATTCTACTCGAAATTCCAACATCCCACCCCCACCTCTCTGACTTTATTTTTCTCCTTTGCTCCTCTCGCATTCTAACATACCATGATTTATCGAAAACCAAATTTCAACTACAATTGATAAATTTTGTTTACTGTTTGGTTTACCCCATGGACTGTACCTGCCATGAGAACAATGATCTTTGTTTGTCTATTTTGTTCACTGATGTTTCCAGGGTTTTAAAGGGTACCTAACATACAGGAGGCACTCAGTAAATATTTGTTGAGTGAATACTAGATGGGTGAATTCTAGTGAATACTAGAAACCACATAGTGAAAGTTGAAAAACATGCAGAACAATACTACTTAACATTTGTGGATAAACAGTTCCGGTTCGGTTTCCCCTTGTGACAGAGGGGACATTGGATCAGGAAGGGATGCCAGGAAACTTTAAGCGTCCCTGTATGGCTTTATCTTCTAAGCTGGGCAGTGGAGACGGGAGTATTTGTTATACGATGATCGACAATTTTTGCATGATGGAAAAAAATTCACCTTACAACTTTTTTTTTAGTAAATAGGAACAACAAGCACCTGCAGTGGTTCTTAGAGTTTCTAAGGGTTTTCCCACATGATCTCATGGGTTGAGAATACAGAAGGGGCTTCCTTAAGCCAGCTCAGAGAAGGGTGGAGCCTGGGACTGGGGGTTCTTCCAGATCTGCCTAGGGGGAAACCCCAGCCAGAGACAGAGGAAAGGGCAGCCCCAGGGGTCACCACTCCTGGATGGGGGGGGCAGGGTGCGTGAGAACGGGGCATTGTCTTGCCCTGTCCTCACCTGGGAGTTGGGGACTGCCGCAGCAAAGGGGGCCTGGCTTCCTCTCCCCAGAGACCAGAGGTTTGCTGCGAGATGTACCTGTCAAGGATGCTCCCCTGGGGCAGCCCTGGGTTCTGTGTTAGGAAACCCGGCAGTTGTCCCAGCTCTGAATCTGGGTCCCTGCTCAGTCTCCTTTCCTCCCCAGGATGATGGGACAGTAAGTAACCACCCTGTTTTGTCCCCCTGCAGGCTGCTATGAGGATCAAATATCGAGCAAAGAAAACTTCCCTGAGACCAGAGTCTCAACGCAGTTTCACATTTTCTCCTTTTTTTTTTAAAGATTTTATTTATTTATTTGACAGACAGAGATCACAAGTAGGCAGAGAGGCAGGCAGAGAGAGAGGTGGAAGCAGGCTCCCCGCTGAGCAGAGAGCCCGATGTGGGGCTCCATCCCAGGACCCTGAGATCATGACCTGAGCCAAAGGCAGAGGCTTTAATCCACTGAGTCACCCAGGCGCCCACATTTTCTCCTTTGATACAAAGCCTTCTTCGGACATAAACATCATCCTGATATTACATAATCTTCCAAACGATCATTTTTTTAAAAGATTTTATTTATTTATTTGACAGAGCTCACAAGTAGGCAGAGAGGCAGGCAGAGAGAGAGGGGAAAGCAGGCTCCCCGCTGAGCAAAGAGCTCGATGCGGGGCTCGATCCCAGGACTCTGGGATCGAGACCTGAGCCGAAGGCAGAGGCTTTAACTCACTGAGCCACCCAGGCACCCCTCAAACGTTCATTTTTATTGGCTGAAGAATCATTAAGGACTCAAGTGTATTTACTAACTCACCCTCTGTTGTTCTAAGTTGAGTGCGTGGACCATTTCCCTGAACTATAAACAACCCTGTAATTAACATCCTTATGTGCTTTAAATTTTGCTTTGCTTTTTTTGGAATTAGTTCGTTAGGATAAATTCCAGAGGAAATAACTAGTGGAAGTGTGTAAAGGGTCCTTATGGTTCTTGATAGGTTTGTCAAAGTGCCCTTTCCCAAGTTGGGGGCCCTGCGGACCTGGAGGTGTATTCAGGACCTCCTGCGTCTGATGCCAAGAAGGGTCCCTCCTGCCACGGCATAATTCAAAATGCACCAAACTCAAGGCTGATCCTGACAAAAGATGAGAAAAGACATATTTGCTTGAAAAATACCCTACTTGGCAATATTGTAAATCCAGTTTACAGCTCACGTAACTGGACAGCCTTGAAATTGTTTCCTGACATACATTTTTAAAGGCAGGAGAATTCAGACAAAATGAGCCTTTATTAATATTTAACATTTCATAACATATTTACCTTGCACATTTAAAGTACTTACGAAATGCTCCCACGCTGGGCTAGTTTGGCCCCATCATCTCTACCATTCGGGCACTTTTAATTGTTTATTTCCCCCCGCTAAACAAGTAAGTGTTGTTCTAACTCTCACGCCTGCAGCTCCAGGCCTGTGAGGTCCCTCTGTAATGCCAGAAGGAACCAGCTCATAGCCATATGCTTCACTTGCTAGGAATTTGCTTTCTGCCAGGTACTTTCTTGTGTTATTTTGTTTAATCGTTGATTCTATTAGATTAGTACAATCGCCTCACTTTACCTATAAGGAAACAGAGATGCAAGTCATAGGGATCGAGTCACTATGGACATAGCAGGTGGGCTCAAAGAACTGGTGTCCAGGAGCAGGAGCCCTGCCCCCAGCTCTGTCCCCGCCTCTAGGTTATCATTTGGTCCTTCTGGACCTAGTCTCTGCCCAAGAGAAGCCAAGGGCTAAGGATGGGCACTGTCATTTGGGTTCCTCCCTGGACCCCCGGAGAGGACCAATACCAGCTTTTCTATCTCGCCACAGAACACTGGGATAGTTGCGTTCTTGGGGCTCAGCCGAGCATGGGGGGGCTACTCCGACCAGCTAGCGCTGGGTTGGTACACGCGGTGTTTCCAGGGTCTTCATCACTCACTTGGGAGCCCCAGGATTCAGATTTTCCCTTTTCTTCATTCTCCAAACACTTTTTGAGCATGAACTGAACTTGGGCCCTGCTGGTCCTGGATCTCCAGGAGCCCACGAGCCTGCTGCTCTCTGCCTTGGGACACAGGCCTGGCTGGGCTAAGTCACCTCTGTGGCCTCTGACCTCTGACCGCAGTTCCCTCCTCTGTAAAATGGGGATGATGGTGACTAGATGAGCACGTTGTTGTGAGGCTTCAATTAGGAGAGGCTGGGACTGAGGCCCCACACAGGAGAGGAGCTGTGACTCCTGTGCGCTGGGGAGTTGTGACACTGGCAGGGAGAGGGTATCAGGCTGCGAGCGGAGGGTGCTGGGAGGGCACTAGCAGAGCCAGAGTTGGCACTAGCTTTCTGGAGTGATCCGAACTGCTGTCTGCAGCTGGAACTTCCATTTAGAAGCTGGGCAGGAGACGAGCAGCGGAGGGAGCAGCCTGCGGGCTCCAGGTGCCCCGCACATCTTGGGGAGCTCTGCCCGCCCTTTCTGCCCAATGACAGAGGCCCAGCACTCATTCATTTGATAAATATGTATTGAGCATCTGGCATTGCTCTCCCAGCTGGAGATCAGTCGGTGAACAAGCAGATCCTCTGCCCTCAGAGTTTATGTTCTGGTGGAGAATAGACTGAAACAGGACAATAAACAAAAAACAGGATATATCCAATAAGTGGTGAGCGCTAAGGGGAGAAATGAAGCAGGCTGAGGGGTGTGGGGCGTGTACAGTGGGATGCCATCAGGAAAGTCTGCGAAGGGCTGGCTGGAGAGTGAGATCTGCAGGGAAGGGAGTTCCAGGCCAGGGTCCAGGGCGAGCAGGAGCCCAGGACCTGACAGAGTCTAAGACAACCAGGACCCCAGGGAAGTGGGAGAAGAGGGGAGTGTGGGCTGTGTGGGTTGGGGTGTGGCTCTGGGATTACCCCCAGGGAGACAAGCCACCTGGAAGAGGCCCCCCACAGGGCCAGGCAAGAGAAGGACTGGTCCAGAGGCTACTGCAGATGGCACTTGGACCAGGGTAGAGGCAGCGGAGGGGAGAAGTCAGGTTCTAGGTGCACATAAAGGTAGAGCCAAGAGAAGTCTTTGCCAAGCTGGACTCTGCCCTCCCCAACCCTCTTGGGGCCACAGGACAGCAGCCTTCCCATTGACCTCACCAAGTGGCACCTGGGAGTCTCCTCATTCCTCAGGTGAGGAATAAGATTTTAAAACCTTCCCTTTGGATCCCCACACCCCTTCCACCCCCAAATAAAACTAAATGTAATCCCCAGATGAAAAGCTCCACCCCCAGGACGGAGGCAGGATTAGATGAGATTTGTAGGACCTGGTTGACTTCCAGTTTAGATGCTTTCCATAAATTAATTACAGAGGAAAGCTGGGAGGGAGGTCTTGGGACAGCTCTTTCCTCTTCCGGGACCATGGGCTGCTGCCTGAGGCCTGGGAACCACTGGGACTCCTGATTTCTGGCTGAAGGTTGTGCTCTCTGCCCCTGCGGGTTAAGCATCTTCATCACCAGGGAGAACATGGGAGAACACTGGGGCTTTGGTCTTTCTCCTGAGGGCAATGGGGAGCCATGGAAGGTGGCAGGCATGGAAGGGACAGGGCCTGATTTGCTTTCAAGAGGAGACCCTCTGGCAGCTTTAGGAGATTTGTTGGAGGAGGTGAGGCTGGAGGTCAGGAGGTCCAGATGGGGCCTTGAAGGAAGGGAGGAAAGAAGGAAAGGGGAGTCAGCTCAAGAGGGTGAGTTGAGTCCACCTCCCTGAGCTCCTCCTAGTCAACTGTGGCTCTGCCCTTTGGGCGCAGACCTGATGCCCAGTTTGTCCAGGCCCTGGGCTCCTCTCCGTGTGTAGCCTGCAGTCTCTTGGGGCCCAAGTCAGGCCAATAACTCATTTCTGAACAGTTTGAGCTAAATATCATAGTTCCACTTCTCCTGAGCTCTTTGTCCCTCCTTGCTCCAGATCGGGGTTTTCAGCCCAGACAGCAGCAGGTGAGCGAGGGACTTCCAGAAGCAGGTTGTGGGACTTTTGCTGAAACAGTTGAGCAAACTTCATGCACAGCATGTAGGGAACCGCCTCATCCTTCCGAGCTCCATGCTCCCCCTTGGCCTGTCTTCAGTCAAGGATGGGGCCTTGGTGCTCATCCACATAGAACACGGTGACCTTGGCCTTCCAGCAGTGGACCCGAGCTCCTCTCCCAGGTCCTGCTCAAACCTTTCCCTCAGCAGAACCTGCATGTCCCATTCTATATCACATGGTGAGGCCATGTCACCTCCTCCTCTAGGGAGCTATACTCAGCCCAGATCTCCTTGGATGGTGCTGACTGATGGTATGCAGGGAGTAAGGAAACCCAGCTCCCTGGCCTGGGGTTTCAACAACCCTGAGATATAACTTACACCCCAGAAACCAACCACCCCACCCAAGCCCTCTGTGGGACTAGGCCAGAAACGGCACCATTGACCTTCCTCCCATCCCCCTCCAGTGACTGTCTCCTTCCTAGTCTCATTCTGGGAACACTTATTGGATAAACCACTTGCATGGGATCTGATTCTCAGCTAAGAGCCTGCTCCTGGGGAACTGACTGAAAAAGCTTCCATGCTTTTACTTCTGCTGTTTCCTTTTCTTAGACCATCAGCTGCGGCAGCTTCCTTACAAAGTAGACTGCCGCCTGCCAGGTCCCACATAGCCTCTCCTCCTGCAGGGAACCTTCCAGTGGGCTGGCCCTGCCCCGAGGTCCTGAGGTGCCTGATGGCCAGCCCAGGCTCTGGCTCCACCCCGTTGAACCCACAGTCCAGTTGGCACATGGACTTTGCCACCCCCAACCCCACACCTTTCCCAGGCCTCCATGGCTCCATCTGTTTGATGGGAGTGCTGGCCTCTGGTCCTTGCCGTAGCTGAGCTCAGCCATCAAGAGAGCTAATTCAAGAATGAACCTCCCTTCCCTGCTCCCAGAACCAAACACTCCAACAGTTACAGCTTGTTACTAAGTCCCAGCCATGCTCTGAGAAGGTTTAAGGAAATGGCTCTGGTTAAAAAAAAAAAAAAATCCCCAGCAGAAATAACACGTTCCCACCATAGGGAGTCCTAGAAATCGACTACATTAATGTTCAGTGACCTTTTCCTATTCTGTTCCCACCGAATCACATTCCTGGCATCTGTGGACCAGCTGGGGTGGCCGGCAGCTGGGTGACAGGTCTCTGCCTGGCAGGCAGAATGGTGGCCCAAATGCCAGCTTGTGGGTCCACATGGAGCCTTGGGGCAGCACAGCAGCTGGTGCAGGGGGAGGGCTTTGTTAAGCCAAATCGTCCTGGGAGGGAAGCTGAGTCTGGACACCAAGAGGCCTGGGCAGGTCACTGCTCTGCCTGGAGCCTGCTGGTGACCCAGGCAGGTCACTGTCTCCTGCTAACACTCCGTTTCCCCATTTGAAGAATGGGGTGTCCCCCGTTGCAGGGCCCCCTCACAGAGAACATGTTTACGGACTGTCCACCCCAACTGGACACCACCCGCCCCGCCCGCCGTGTACTGGTGCTGATGGAGCTCCTGGTTCGTGGGGAAGTGGACAAGGTAAGGAGTGAGGGTCGGAGGAGAGGGCTGTGTATGGTATGGGTCACTCACACACGCCAGAGGCTTACAGTCAGCATCCCAGGCCATAGAGAGGGGCTCTGGGCAGAAGCAGAAGCTCCAAGAGATGCCCTGAGGCTGTGGATAAATTGGTCCCTGGGGAGGTGGCAGAAGGAGCCACTGGGGCTGGCCAGGGGCTTGGGTCAGGGCAGTCATGGGTGTTGTGCTCAAATGCTTTGGTGTCACTCTTTCCTGGGCTTGAGGCCTGGCTCAAATCTGGTAAACTTGGGAAACTCCTTCTGTCTCTCTGTGTCTGTTTTTTTGAGGAATGTAACAGTGCCCACTGCCAGGCCTGTTTGGTGGCGAATATCCCATAGCCTGAAGCTGACAGAGCTGGGCTCAGTCCTAGGTGGACATGGCTCCCCTGTGCACAAGTGTCCAGGCCAAGGTCCTCTGCTTTCCAGAAGAGCTGGCCTAGGGGCTGAGAAAGGGCCAGGGCATTTCCTGAGCCAGTTGGAGAGCTACAGCAGAGCTGCAAGTCCAGGGTGAGCCAGGTCTGCTTCGAGAACTGCCTGACCGCTCATTCTTCCCTGGGCCCTGGTGGGTCTCCTGAAAGCCTGTGGGACAAGTCCTGCTAAGCCTCCCTTCCTTCCTCAAAGAGGCCACAGCCCCCCAGCCTGCAGGACCACACACTCACCCTCTTCCTGGGGACATGCCTCACTGGGAAATGAAATTCAAACACATTTCCCGAAGGCCTGGGCTGGCCAAGGGGGCCCAGCTAGACTCTGCTACCCTCTGTGGCCAGGACTCAGGCCCTCTGTATGGTAGCCTCGGTTTCCAGCCATCAGATAGGATCCCAGGCAGGGGCCAGGATGAAAGCTGCATTGAGCCTAGCTTGGTGCACATTGTCAGGAAAGTTCTTTTTCTTCTCTGGGCCTTAGTTTTTGTATCTGTATAATGGGTGAGCAAGAGATCTCTGCCTGTTCCAAATCATTATAACTATTGTCCTCTGGGCCAGAGAGGTGAGGGAAGCACAGACCAGAATCTAGGTATCCTGCCGCCCAGGCCAGGGGGTCTAGGACCAGGCAGGTGAGCAGAGAGAGACTTCTGGGTGATGTGCTGTCAGACCCTGAGACCATAAAGAGGAAAAAACATCTTGGGTGTTTCGAACCCCAGCCCCTGGCTTCCTGCATGTGCCCACCAACACGTACCCTCCTCTGAGCACAAGCCAGGGGAAGGCACTCCATCCGGGAGAAGACAAGTGGATGATCTCAATTCGAACCTGGTTCTGCCCCTTACGAGCTGTGCAACCTTGGGCAAGTCACTTTGCTGATCTACATCTCAGTTTCCTCATCTGTAAAATGGGGGTCCTAAGATCTGCCTCATTGGCCTTTGCAGGGATTAAGTAAACCTGTGTGTGGGAAGCCCCTAGCACGGATCAAACACTCACTAAGTGGACGCTCCCTTTCCTTGGGGCCTCTTCACCTCCTCCTGTATCATCCTCTGTCTCATCTTACATTGCCCATCCCAGCTGCTTCTGCTTCTCTTCCCTTTCGCAGATGCCCATGCTTGCCAGCCTCCCCGCCTCCAGTCACTGCGTCCGTTCTGCCAGGAACACAGTTGCTCCCTTTCTCATTCCCACAGCTTATTGCCTTCATCGTTCAGCTCAAATGCCACCTCCTCCAGGAAGGCTCCCCTTCTGTGCCAGCAGACAAGAACACATAATATGGGCAGCCAAAGGGGCAACTCTGCCCACCGTGGCCTCTACCTTCTGCCTGGGTCAGAAGCCAACGCACCAAGCCTTTTCTCCCCCACCCCGCAGTACACAAAAGTGCCCACTAGGTGGTGATACAATGACGATGTCCCCGCGGGGATGAGCAACCAGGGAGACCATTGAGGAGCGGCTGCGGCACCATTTCTGCATTCCCTCAACAAATGTTTCCTGAGGCCTGAGGAAGACAGCAGGACGACAGTGGCAAACAAAGCAACAAAGGCCCTGCTCTCAAGAAGCTTATGCTCTAACGGCAGGAGGTAGAGAAAAAACACAGCAAATAAGGAAGGCAAGCAAGAAAACCACGGGACAGAGGCGAAGGCTGCACAGAAAGTGACCAAGTGAGCATTTCTTCAGGGAACAGCAGGATCTGTCATCAGAGTGTCACTTAGGAGCTCAGAGAACGGCCAAGCTGGAAGTTTCCCTGGCCTCTTGCTCCTCAGAGTGTGCTCTGTGGATCAGCCGCGGCAGGTGGGAGCTTATAGGAAATGCAGAGTCCCAGGTCTCGCCCCAGTCTCTTGAATTAGAATCTGCGTTTTAACCAGATCCCCAGGTAATGTGTGCGCATGTGAAAGTGAGAAGCTCTGCTCCGGTCCAGAGCTGTAGGGGTGACCCACAGCCGTGAGCCAAATCTGGCTACCCACTCTCATCCAACAAGGGTCTTGTTAAAAAAGGGACAGCCAGGGACACCTGGCTGGCTAAGTCAGAGGAGCGTGCGACCCTTGATCTCGGGGTCCTGAGTTCAAGCCCCATGTTTTTGTGTAGAGATTACTTAAAATAAATAATTTTTTAAAAGACTTTATTTATTTGTCAGAGAGAGAGAGAGAGCACAAGGAGGAGAGGTAGGCAGAGGGAGAAGCAGACTTCCTGCTGAGCAGGGAGCCCGACCTGTGGCTCGATCCCAGGACCCTGGGATCATGACCTGAGCCAAAGGCAGAGGCTTAACTGATTGAGTCACCTAGACGCCCCTAAAATAAATATTTTTTTTTATTCCAAAGAATAATACACTTTATGACACATGAAAATTACATGTACTTCAAATTTCAATACCTGTAGATAAAGTTATATTGGAACACAGCCTTGCCCATTCGTTTAGACTGTCTGTGGCTGCTCTCAGGCTGTGACGGCAGAGCCAAGTGGTGCCACAGAGAGCACAGGGCCCACAAAGCCTCATATATATACTACTGGGCTCTTTGTAGAAAAAGTTTCCCGATCCCTGGTCAAGTGCATCCTCCTCAGATGAGAAGTCAGGGCTCAGAGAGAAGAAGAGCTTGTCAAGGCCTCCTAGGAGGCCTATTCATATTTCCATTTGCTGCTCAAGGCCCTGTTTGCAGAGCCTCTGGTTTGGGCCCTGAATCTTTTCTGCGTTTGCAGTGATAGCCTTGTTGAAAAGTTTCTTGTCTAAGATTTGTGATGTACTCAAGACATTTCAATGAGATTTTTGCTTCAAATGAAGCCAGTTTGGAGTCTAGAATGAGATGTGGGTACCCACACGAGAACCAGGTTCCTTTTACTAGAGTGTACATGACTGATATTGGGCTTTTTTCTGAGAAAGTGGGGCTCCCAGGACTCCTAAAGGGAGGAGAGGGTTTCGAGAGGGTCAGCGCAGGAAACAGGAAGGAGTTTTTCCTGCCCCTAGCCCACGCACAAATTGAGGGGTTCCTGGACCTTGTGAGGGTGCTATGAGGCTTTGAGCTGGGCTGGCAGTTGAGCACTGATCTCAAGTCCCCAAGTCCTTCCTTGCATTCTCCATTAGGAGTTTGGGGGTCTTGGTGCTGGCAGGCGAGCAGGCACTAGAGGGGGCACCAGAGAGCACAGAAGTCAAGGCCTGGGCTGTGGCTGGGGATGCCCCTCAGAGCGGCTCCACCTGCTCGTGCCTGTCTACGGTGACCACTGTCCTCAGGCTCTAGAGTAATTTCAGTACTTAGGTTTAGGTATCAGCCCAGCCACTTACTAGCTGTGAGACCTTGGGCAAGCTTCTTAACCTTTCTGGGCCTTAGTTGCCTCATCTGCAAAGTGGGAATAGCAAGAGCACCCCTCTGCAGAGAGCTGCTGAGAGGCCTGCATGCGGTGACATGAAGGACAGCCACAGACACACCACTGGCATCCAGTAAGCGTTAGCTCTAATAACATGTTGGAATAATATTACCAATCATTTGTTGCATGAACAGCTGGGCAGCACATAACCCTGAATCAGAGCTCTGACCAGCATTTATGGGCACCTGCATTGTGCCCCCAACTTGCGGGCACTTTTCTGTATGCTTCCTCTTGCCATCCTTCCCCATCACCGAGGAGGCAGCCATACTCCCTGCCTCCCAGCCTGCGGCTGCTCCCCAGCGGTTCCAGCTCCAGGTGTCTCTGGGATGCCTGCCCAGGCTGAGTCACTCTATGGGTGGGGGGAGGGGACTAGGTTGCAAGGTCAGCAGGGGGGTGTTGCAGGGGGCCCCCAACCCAGGGGACCAAGGCTGGACTCTAGCCAGGGCTGGGAGCAACAGAGGAGCAGAGAGTCAGGCAGGCCCCCAGGACAACTGGTCAGGGCTCAGGAGGGTTATTGGGTTGGCTCAGGTTCAAGGTTCAAGGTTCAAGATTCCAGAGGTTGGAGTGGGGACAAATCTTAGAGATGGGGTAGCCAGTTGGCTAGAAAAGATCCCAAGGACCAAGGAGACCCTCAGCTAGGCTGACCTAATCCAAGACCCCTGAGTCCTCTACACCTCCCTGACCAAGGGCAGGAGGGGTCCAGGGCCTAGAGCAGGGGAGGGGGTTGTAAGGGGCAAGTGCCATAGCTGTGGGGGGCGAAGCCGGGGAGGCAGGCAGTACCTGACATGGACATGGCCATGACTTGGGCCTCTTATCTTCCTCTGACCAAAGAGGTGAGGATCAAAGTCAATCCCATTTGGCCAACATTTCCCATGCACTTCCCAGGCTCTGGCCCTGGGCTCAGTGCGCACCGACCACCATAACATCCAGTGGTCGGTCCCCATTCTGTGGTTTGGAAACCAAGGATCCATCAGAGGTGATTCGCCTGACGCCATCTGGCTAGTTCGCGGTCGAAGCAGATATTCTGAGCCAGCCCGGTTCTCGCAAAGCCTCGGAAATGAAACCGGCCGCAAGCACCTAACTGCTTCTGAAGGGGCCCTAAGGGGCCCTGAGAAGCGTCCTCACCTCTGTTCGTGTATGCCTGCATAACAAATAACTGCAAAGCACCAGCCCTCTACTACCTCACGTATGACCAGTCACGTAAGACTGGCTAGAGAGCTGAACAGAGCAGAATATAAAGTGCAGAAATAGCCCCGAATAGATGCAAATTTAGTATATGGTAGTGGGAGGGCCTGGCTTGCTTCATTAGAAGTGTTGAACAACGTGCTAGTTATCGGAAAACAAATACGGATCAAAATTTCAGTAAAAAAAAAAATTAAACCATAAAGGTATCAGGCCTAGAAAGCGTAAGATACAGTTAAAAAAAAAAATTAAATAAATAAACTAAACTAAACCCAGTATGAAAAAGACTCCTGCAGCGCGCCTGACTGACCCAGTCTGTTAGCGTCTGCCCTCGGCTCGGGTCCTGACCTCAGGGTCCTGGGATCGAGTCCCGCACTGGGCTCCCTGCTCAGCAGGGAGCCTGCTTCTCTTCTTCCTCTGCCCCTTTCTCCTGCTTGTGCTCTCTGTCTCTCAAGCAAATAAATAAGATCTTTTTAAAAAGGAAATAGAAAAAGACCCCGTGACTGCATGACCAATGGAATATGGCAGAAAGGACGTAGCGCTGTTCCCAGGCTCAGACTTTAAGAGGCTGAGAGCTTCCTCCTTCTGTTTCTTGGAATAGCCCAGGCTTGGAGCCCAGGCTCCGGAGGGGGGGAGGGGAGGGGAGAGGGAGTCCTGGCCACAGGCAGCAGTCCTGTGTGGATGTCCAGACCAGCAGCCTAGCCGAGGGCCCAGCTGAGCCAGCATCAATGAGCAGACATAGGAGTGACCCCAGCCCAGCCACCATTGGTCTCCTCGTGAGAACCTAAAAAGCAGCTCTGTCCAGAACCGTAAGAGATGATACTAAAATGATGGCTGTTGCTTTAAGCCACTGTTTTGAAATAATTCATTACACAGCAACAGATACCTGATACACTCTGTGTGACAAAAGTTAGAAGCCATGAAGAATCAAAAATGTCTGCATTAAAAATAATTAACAAAATCATAAGACTAACACCAACTGGGGGAAAGACCATATTTGCAACTCGTATTACAGACAGGGGGCTAATTTCCTTATTGCACAGATAGTGCCTGCGAATCACTAAGACCAAGATGCCTAGCTTATCCGCACAGGCAAAGCATTCCAGGAGATGGTTTATAGAAAAACAAGTGCTTTCATACGTTACTGGTAAGAGTATATATTGAACAGCCGTGAAAAGCATTTTACCAGAATCTGTCAAAATTTCTAGTGCATTTATTTTCTGACCCAGCAATTTTGCTTCTAGGAATTTCTCCTACATCTGTAGTTAAACCTGCGCACAATGACATCTGCCAAAGGTTCTTCCCTGGGGCATCATCATAGGAAAAGATGGAGAAACAAGCTAGGTGCCCTTTGATAGGGAATTGTTCGTTGCTTATGGTTCGCTCGTACAATGCAGTGCTCTGCATCAGTAAAAAGAATGACGTGTACTGATGTGGAATGGCCACCAAGATACACCGTTCGGCAAAAAACCGGGCAATGCCAAGTGTGTGTACAGACTGCCATTTCTGTGAAAGGATATGCATATTCTTGTAGATGTTAAAACCACCTGGAAAGATGTCACTGTTTCTGGGGAGAGGATCTGAGTCAGGAGACCGGGGAGAAGAGAGAAGATTCCAGCTTATACCCTCGTGTGCCTTTGGAAGTTTCCATATTGTGCATTTATGAATTACTCCAAAATTAAAACATTCATTTAAAAATAGTACTTGAATAACTGGTTAACCACCTGAGGACATCCAGGTGAGCACCTCCTCAAACCGTATACACAAAATGTTCCAAATGGATTCAATGGAAAAGTGAAATTAGAAAAGTCCTACAAAAACTCCTTTTCATACTGTCATTTGAGCTTCTGTGTGCTCTGAGTCTCGATCTCCCTGCCAGAACGAGGGCCCTGTGGCTCTCAGTTGCCCAGGTGTCTCCTAGGCCGCCAACTGCCTGCTGCTGACTCTGGAACTATGGCTCCACCTGTCCCTGACCTTCGGACCCCATCTCCCTCCTGGGCTCTTCCACCAGAAACTCAGAACTCTCCTAGGCATCCTGAACTCATTCCTTGCCAAGGTGAACTCAGCCACCTCTCCCTTCCCCTCCCCAACCACTGTACCTCTTCCTGGATGGATAGTGACAGTCAATGTGACAGCCATCTCCAAGAGTCCCTCTAAGCCAATACCTTAACTGTAGCTCCTCACTTGTCTTCTTTACCTTCTGTTATAGACTGAATGTTTGTGTCCCCCCACCCCATTCATATTTTGCAATCCACATGCCCAATGTGATGGTATTATGAGGCGAGAACATGAGAGTGGAGCCCTCATGTGTGGGATTAGTGTCCTTTTAAGAAAGACCCCAGAGAGCTCCCTTGCCTCTTCCACGCTGTGAGGACCAGCAAGAAGACAGCCGTCTATGAATTAGGAAGCCCTCACCAGACACCAAATCTCCCTGTGCCTTGACCTTGAGCTTCCAGCCTCTAGAACTATGTTAAATAAATGTTTGTTGTTTAAGCCACCCAATGGGGCACCTGGGTGGCTCAGTTGGTTGGGCATTTGCCTTTGGCTTGGGTCATGATCCCAGCATCCTGGGATCAAGCCCCGAATCAGGCTACCTGCTCAGCAGGCAGCCTGCTTCTCCCTCTCCCTCTGTCTGCTGCTTCCTCTGCTCTCTCTTTCTGTCAAATTATAAAAAAAAAATTTTTTTTTAAAGCCACCCAATATATGACATTTTATTATAGCAGCCCTAACAGATTAAGACTCCCTGTCTACTCCCACAGGCTTGCACAGTGGTTAAGAGCCTAGGTCTGGAGTTGGTGCTGGGTCTGGAGTCCGGGTGCTGGAGCTTGAATGTAAGCTCTGCCCCCTAGTAGCTGTATGACCTTAAGCAAATAGCTTCAGCACTCTTTTTTTTTTTTTTTAGATATTATTTTTAGATAATCTCTACATCCAATGTAGGGCTCGAACCCACAACACCGAGACCAAGAATCGCACGCCCCACTGATCGAGCTAGCCAGACTCCCTGAACTTCATCATGTTTGCCCTCAGTTTCCTCATCTGTGATGTGGGCAGAAACAGCACTACTCACGGGTTGTTGAGACGTTTATTTGTGAGTTTCCCTGTCCAATGCCTGGAACTTAGTAAGAGCTCATCAATAACAGCGACTCATTCCATGATGAGTTGTACCCAGTGAAGCCCTCTCCAGCTCAGATCCTTTCTCTCCCTACCATTTCACAGGTTCCCTTCTCACCGACCTTTGGCGGGCTCTCTCTTCTGGCTTACATCTACGGCCCAGTAGGACTTCTGGAGCACCAGAGGGTGCTCTGCCTTGGGGTGGGGCCCATTAATGAGTCATGCCCCCTCCCGCCCCCAGGACAGGCTTACCCAGTGTCCTCGAGTGCCCTGGGGTGTGGGAGGAGCTGCGCTCAGGCGTCATTGAGTAACGCGCTCAGGCGTCATTGAGTAACAGAGTTTGGAGCCACCTGGCTGTGTCGTCCTCCCAAGGGCCTTGTGGGAGACAGAAAAACACCTCGTTGTGTCAATGTTTGAACTATTTCAGAAATTGTCCCTGAGATGGCCCTGCAGTGCAGATAACCATCTGTGGGTTAGACATTTATTAATGTGTAACTTAGGGGGATGGCAGGGTGCAGCTCTGGCTGGGCCTGCACAGGGCCCAGATGGCCAGCTCTGGCCTCTCCAGTGACTTGCTGTGTGAACCCAAGCTGGACTTGTCGCCTCTCCATGCCTGTCTCTGGTTCCTTTGTGGGCCCTGAGGGGGAAGAAATGGATTCAGATAAAACAGGCAGGAAAGAGACCGCTAGGCTGGGCTTCTGTCCCCTGGGTGCTCCTCTGCCTGGGCCCCTCTCACTTATCCTCGGCTGGACTTCTGCCTCTCCATTTCTGACCAACTGCCAGCCTCAGGGCACCAGGGTATGGGTCCCCATTTGTCAGGCACAGACTCTGTGTGGTACACGCTGTGGGAGCACACCGGACCATACATAGTTCATCCTTTCAACAAACCATGACACCATTTCACAGATGAGGAAACTGAGGCACACAGAAGTTTAATGACCTGTGGTCAGTGTGGGCTCCAGAGCCTGATCTCCTCACCTCTCCCCTCCACAGCCTCAGTGCTTGTGAGCACCTGCCATGGCTCAGGGCCGCGCCAATGTTACTGGTTTAATCATCACAATGACCTTGACAGGTAAGTGCTCCTTACCCCATCCTGTAACCAAGGAACTGAGGCTTAGAAAGATGATGTGAAGGACACAGCTTGTAAGTGGCAGAGCTGGGATTCAGACCCAGGGACATTATTGGGCTGTAAAGCCCAGGTCTGCCCGTGACTCCCCATGGCCCTCTCCAGCATCCTGGCCCTGGCCCTGTGCATGACCTGCCTCCAGCCGGCCTGCAGCAGTCCAGCATACCCAGTGGCCCGCAACCAATTAACCAATTAAACTCCCCCCACAGCTGTGGGTTTCATATGGGAGAATTGTGCCAGCTACTAAGGGGGCCATGCCTGGGTTCAGACTGCCCTGGTCGGGCCTCCTGAGTATATAAGGCAGAGGCCTGGCTCAGAGCCCAGTCTGTGACCAAAGACCACTGCGAGGAATAGTGTGACCATAAGGGAACAGACCTAGCAAGGACCACTGGGGCGCTCAGGCCCTGCGAATTAGGATGGTCCCTGACTGCATCTCCCCACTCGAGACACAGACACGCTCCCACAGCTACAGGCATCCCTACAGACGTCCGCACATATTCACACAGGACTCTCCTGGACGCCCCTTTACCTACCCCAACTCCAGACACGCCTGCCAATCCCTGAGCTTCTGTGGCAGTGAGTGCTCAGAGGGAGGCCCTGGGGGCCAAAGGCCAAGGCCCCCCAGAACAAGTCCCATGAGGGCTTGATCACGCACACACAGCGTCACTAGGCACACACTTAGGGGCTCCACAGTTCACCCCACAGAGTCACACTGTCACTGCCACTCCCTGAACACACACAGCCCCCGCTCCTCGCTCCTCGAGGCCCACAGGCTCCCTCTGCCTTTCCCCCCCTCTATCGCCCCCACCCTTCTCCCTCCTCACCCCTCCCCGCCCCTGCTGCCTCTCCCTCCCCAGATCGCCCAGCTCCAGCCCCGCCCCTTCCCAGGCTCCGCCCCGCCTTCCGCGGCGTCCCGCTAGCGTCTGGCGTTCCGGGTCAGTGTCCCGCGGCTGCCAGGTGGATGAGGCCAGTGAGACTCATGAAGGTGTTCGTCACCCGCAGGATCCCCCCCGACGGCTGGGCGGCGCTCGCCCGGGCAGCAGAGTAAGAGCCCCGCGCCCCCGCGGCACGCCGAGTCCCGGGGCCCGGCCCGGGGCTGGGGGTGGTGTCGGGGAAGGGGCTGCGGAGCCCGAGCCCTCCCCTGGCTGCCCGCACCCCGCTCACAGGGTGACTCAGCGTCTTCAGGCGGCCCGGGGCGGGCTGGGGGCGACGACCTTACACCCCACTTATTTTTGGAGGGGAAGGCCTGGCGGCGCAAGGACCGGGAGGAGCCGGATCCTGCGCTTGCGTCTTAGCCGGCCTTGCCAAGCCATGCCGGGCCTGGACGGCCATGGAGTTTGGGGAGGCTTAAAGAAAGTTCTCTGTGGCCTAGCCTTGTCCAATCTTGTTGCAGTGACTCCGGCCCGTAACTCGCCTGGCACGTGCAGTGCAGTGCGGGTGAAGGGAAAGGCCTGGAGAGAGGGGAGGCCGAGGGTGACGCAAGATCCAGGCTGCTGTTGATCCTTTACCCTGGAGGTCATTTTTGGCAGGGTGGGGGACCTTCGCAGTCACTGGCCTGGTCCCTTTGGACAGTTGGCAGGGGCGTCTTGTGACCCTTAAATTGAAGATCGTATGCTAGGTTTTCAAGTGCTTCGTAGACATAAATGCTTAACCCTTGTAACACTCTGAAGTTGGTCCTATAATTCCCATTTTACAGATGAGCAAACTGGGAGAGGTTAAGTGCCTTGCCCAGAGTCACAGTTGCCGTGTGGCCAAGCTGGGACTTAAAGTCAGCTCTGTCTGACCGCAGCGGAAGCGCTGTGTCCTCCAGGTCTGCACTGCCAGTGTCCGGCAGTGAGAAGGTAGAACCTAGGCTCAGAAACCGGGGCCCTGCAAAGATGAGATTTGTTTGTTTTGTTCAATGTAACAAAACCTTTGCTGCTGGCCTGCCAGGTTGCAGGCACTGAAGAGGAAGGGAGAGGGCAGAAGGCAGCTGTAGCATTGAGTGCCGCGTCCATGGGAAGGAGGCTGCAGGGAAGCCTGTGCCCAGGCTTGGTCTGCCAGGTGCTGCAGCAAGGGCCTCTGGGAGGCACCAGCCGCCGTCCTGTGTGTTGCCACATATGATAGGGCACTGATTTACAAGGCAAGGACTGGGAGGCTGGGCAGCTCCCCTGGAAACACCTCCACGGCTCTCGAGCTGTGGCAGAAGCGTGTCCTCAAACTCTTCCACGTTGCGTTGCTTTGATCTTGGCCTTCCTGGCAGAGTGCAAGTCGGAGACTTTCCCGTTGCATGGACTCCCAAGGACAGGACATTCAAGCCTCAGCTGGTGCAGGAATGGCCCACCTCAAACCAGGGCTCCCCACTGGCCATGAGGCCTCCTGTGAGGGAGATCAGGTTCTTCCTTGCTTTGAGCTGAGAGCTGTCCCCATGACCTTCTCCTTTTAGTCCAGGCTCTTGTCAGGCCTTGGTGACCTCCACTCTGTGACAGCCCTTTACAGCCACCCTCTCAGGGCAGTTCTGAGGCCGCCCATGCCTGACCTTGACCCAGGGGTCCTGAGGCGGGAGCAAGCAGAAGGCAGTGGTTCTCACTCTGAGAGGGAGTGTAGTCCCAGGAGGCCTCTGGGAGTCTGGGGGCATCTGTGTCGCTGCCCTGCTTCTGAGTGGTCTTTCTTGCGTCTTCAGCTGTGAGGTGGAGCACTGGGATTCAGATGAGCCAATCCCCGCCAAGGAGCTGGAGCGAGGTGTGGCGGGGGCCCACGGCCTGCTTTGCCTCCTCTCTGATCGAGTGGACAAGAGGCTTCTGGATGCTGCAGGTGTGTGCTGGGCAGGGCTGGGGAGGGTTCCGAGGGCGTCTTGGCCCCGTAGGGCACATCAGTCCGCTATGGCTGGCTCCCCACACAGGCCTGCAGGGACCTGTCTGAGTTCCGAAGGCATTCACTGCCAAACTGGTCCTGAGGAAGCAAGTGTGTGCAGCTCCGTGTGGCACAGGCATTGCTCCCCTCCTGGCCACAAAGGAGGGAGCTAGGAGGGTAAAGACTGTGGTGTAGAGGGAGCGCCTGAGTCCCTAGGCCCTCATCCAGCCCTGCCCCAGCCTTGCTTTATGACCTCGAGAAAGTCCCTGTCCCTTCTGGGCTCATTTGTATCGTGCAGGAGGGCCCAGCTCAGGGCCAGGCACCAGCAGGCACCCAGAATGTGTTAGCTCCAGCCATGGGGCCCAGCCCTGGGCCAGGGCAAATGTCACCCTAGAAAGCTCTTGGGAGGAAAGGCTCAGACATAGAGGCTGCTGGATGGGGAGGGCCTGCGTGAGTCCATGCCGAGCCAATCCATGCCCCAGCCTGGGCCCTGGAGCTTTCCACGCCCTGCCCCGTGGAGAGTGTGTGTGAGGGTCGCGCCCCAGCCAAATCTCAGTGGACATTTCAGTGTGTCCAGAGCAGGGCCCCAGGGGCAGTCAGAGGAGGCTGGAGGCTCACTGAGGGACAGCCCCGTGGGTGAGCGTGGAGGTGTGAGCGTCCGAGGCCGTGAGGTGAACCACAGCTCTGCCACTCAGCAGCCTGTGACTGGGGCCGGCCACCTCCGCTCCCTGAGCCGCAGAGTCTGTCCACAGAGGAGTCACGTCGGATTGTCGCGTCGGTCAGGTAGGGTTGCTTAGGGTTCTAGCCCAGGAACAGAGATGTCAGCCTTTCCTCTTCTCAGAAAATAAGAATAGGCAGATGGCCCCGTGATATCCCGGGGGTGTGGGCTGGACTCCAGGAGGAGAGATACAAACAATGCTCTTTCTGCACCACAGGATCCAGTCTCAGAGTCATCAGCACCATGTCTGTCGGCGTTGACCACTTGGCTTTGGAGGAAATCAAGAAGCGGTAAAAGCAGCTTACGCTCTGGAAGGGGCCTGGGGAGAGGGCCGGCCCCCAGAGCGGGAAAGGGCACTGAGTATTCATTTGCTCATACCCCCCTCCGCCCTCCAGTGAGACTGCGAGGGGCCTGCCCGTTCGCTCTGTCCGCGTGAGCACAGGGCAGGTACGACAGGCCGCGAACGGTCGGACGCTGTGGGTAACTACGTCTGTCAGGTAGCCCCCCTTCCCGTGCTGCCCGGTGGTTGATCTTGACCACGACCCCTTGAAGTAGGAGAGGCTCGTAGTATTATTATTTCTCCCATTAAGTGAGGAGATTCAGAAAGGGCGAGTAGTAATTTGCCCCAGACTGGGGGCCCTGATCTTTCATCTTCGTGTCCTGCGCCAGGGGGGAGATAAGTGAACCGGAAGGAGGGCAGACCGTGTCTGAGTGCTCCTTTACAGCTGGGAGCTTCCCGGTGGGCAGTGCAAAGAGGGAGGAGAGCGGCAGCATGGAGAGGTCCCAGAGGTAGAAATTGGTGAAGGTGCCTGAGGCCTGTGTTGCCACCAGATCTTTGCTTCGTAGCGGCATCCGTGTGGGCTACACCCCAGATGTCTTGACAGACACCACGGCAGAACTCGCTATGTCCCTGCTGCTCACCACCTGTCGCCGCTTGCCAGAAGCCATCGAGGAGGTGAAGAAGTGAGTGAACCCGATGGGAAAGTTGGCTGTGCTCGGCAGCTGGGTGCCTGAGGCCCTGGCGTCCCCCTGGCCTGGTTGTGATCCCTTTCCCCAGGGGGGCCCCTTCTAGTGAGCAGGACAGACCCAGCCAGACTGATGAGGGGCAGAGCTGAGCTGAAGAGAAGTGTGGGTGAATGGTGGCTTTGAGGGGGAAATCGTGAGGGAGAAGGATAGGGAGAGACAGATCAGTCCTGCCCGGTTGGGGAGGAAGTAGGGGCAGGGGCAGGAGCATGGAGTGTAGGCTTCCCCTGAGAAGTGGCCGGTGGGCATTGTCGCTCGGAATGCATCGATGCCAGCAGCTCGGAAAGCTGACAGTGGTTTCAGAAATCCTTTGGTAGCAAGACCTGGCCGGAAATGACAGGAGGCCATCGATGGCCTTTATTTCTCTCCCTCTGTGTGAATGTTCGTGCTTTGTAGCCGGTAAACCCATGTGTTTGATAACAGGCGGCACCCTAGATGCTGCCAAGGGTGTGGAACAGAACAGACCATATGCACCAGGAAACTTCTGAAATCGGAAAATTGCAACGCCTGGCCTGAGGGTTTCGGATCAGGGGTTTGGGTCTGTGCGTCCAGGCTTGGGGAAGGCACTACAGCTGCTGGGAGGCGGGCAGATGGGCCAGTGCAGGCCCTCAGAGCTTGTGGACCAGGGGCTGGGGCCGGGGCCGAGGCAGACACTGAGGGCAGCACGTCCCGCTCACCCTGCTGCCCCTGGAGTTGGCACCCTTCTCGGAGGTCGCTTGAGGCAGCTCCGTCCCCCTCCTGTGCACCCAGAGCCGTGGGGTGGGCCTGGGGCTTTACTTTGTGTTGCTTCCCTGGGGCACTAGGAATACTGGTTTTGGAATCCCAGATCCCAGGTTGACAGCCTGCTGCTCCCACCTCTGCCCTGGCTGGCTGTGACCTCAGGCAGGCCACCCTTGCTGGTCTCGGTTTCCCCATCTGCAAAATGGGATGAGAACTTAAAAGGCCACTCCCAGCCCTCAGAGTCTGTGCTGTCCAGTGCCATTAAGGGAAGAATCATTCGAGCTGCTCACCCATAGCGCTCAGTAGCTGTGGTGTAACTCATGCTACGGGCTGTCCTGTGAGCTGGAGAGCAGAGTCTTCTACCTCTTGGGCCCCAGCCCCTACCTGGGGGTCCTGGGTCCGTGTGTTCACAGAGAGCCTTCATCTTTGCCCAAGGCCGGGCTCTGACCTCCCCCCCTCCCCACAGCGGTGGCTGGAGCTCGTGGAAACCCCTGTGGATGTGTGGCTATGGACTCACGCGGAGCACCGTGGGCATCATCGGGCTGGGGCGCATCGGTGAGGCCCCTACCTTCCCGCTGGCCCGCCCCAGCAACCTTGGTGTCACCTTTGTCTCTGGTGCCTGGGATCTGGGTGTTGACCATCCTTTGGAAAGAGTGCACTTTGCATGCAGTAGGGACATCTAACGGACAGATCCGACTTCCTAAAACACAGGCAAAAACAAAAAATAAAAGAAATGAAAGCAGGAGTTCCTTAAGAACTTGCTAGGTGATGGAAGCAAGTTGAGTCGGGATTCATGGTCACAACTCCATACAGAATGGAGGAAAGCGGTAATGGCCCGGTTGGGGGCCTTGAGGAGGGCTTCCTGTGGAACAGCTCACGCTCCTCCAGGCCTGCCGGAAGACATTTTGCTCGTAAAGCTTTAACTCAGGAACCAGAGGATCTGGGGGCAGAGCTTACCTGTGATTCTGCAGACGGGCCAGGGCTAGTTTTCTCCCAGGGGTCCCTGCTTGGAGAAGTCTGGCCTGAAGGCTTGAGCTCAGCCCGGCAGCTGTCCGTGGTTCTTCGGCATCTGCCTGGTCCAGAGGCGAGGGTGAGGGTGGAGAGGACGGCCAGCCGGCCAGCTAGCAGTGCCTCTCCCGCTGGAGAGTTGCTTGGAGGAACCCGCCAGCTTTGGGGCACATTCTGATTCTGGAAACCCAGCAACTCAAGTCTGTCTTCCGAGCAGGACATGTGACAATGTCTTAAAAGCTTTGGGGTGAGTTGGGAGTTTGGCCATGCCACCAGAAAGCCCTAAGAAGTCCTGGGCTGCGTTAATAAAAGCAAAGAGTCCAGAAGGAGGGAGGGGACTGCTTTGTCAGACCACTCTTGGGGTGCCAGGCCCAGTTCTCAGGGATGGTTAGCAAATGGCTCCCAGGGTACCCAGGGCCAAGTCATAGCCAGAGAGCAGCTCTGGTGCTGTCTCCAGGTCTCTGAAGGGCTGTCACATGGCCCCCCAAGGGCAGCATGGGCCTCTGGGGGGCTGGTTACACTGGGACAGGACCAGTTAAAGTCGGAAGTGTGCTGATGGAAGGACTCCCCCTCTCCCACCCCAGGGACTCTCTGTCCCTGGAGCTGCTGAGTTCTGCTCCTGCCCTCTGAGGGGTTGGGGACAAGCCAGGATTCTCTTTGCCTCCAGGCCAGGCCATTGCTCGGCGTCTGAAGCCATTTGGCGTCCAAAGATTCCTGTACACAGGGCGCCAGCCCAGGCCTCAGGAAGCTGCAGAATTCCAGGCCGAGTTTGGTAAGTAAAACCTTGATTTCCGCAGGAGCCCCGTCTGAGCCCGGTAGAGGGGTGTCTGTTTCTGTAGCGGTAGCATCTCGGGCAGGTGTAGTGGGGGCCTGTGGTGTCGCTCAGGTACTAGCTAACCTACCTGGCCCTGGTTGCGGGGGCCCGGTCAGAGAGCACAGGGATATAGCCAGGCCACACGGAGAGTTCTCACCGTGTCTGAGAGCTCTCCAGGCTTCCTGTCTCTCAGAGTTCCTTGTCACCACTGTCCCTGCCTGGGCAGAGCACCAGGGATGGTGACAGATGTAAGGGATTGCTGGGAACTTTGACACCCAGTTTCTCTAATAAACCAGTGAGCACTGTTCCCCAGCCTTGTGTCCCATGGATCTAGCCCCCTGTCAGGGGACATAGTGTTGTGAGCAGAGGGCAGCTGGATTTTAGCCATTCCTCGCCCCCTTGGCACACTGGGGCCTTCCCGCCCCTCTCTGGCCTCAGTTTCCCCATCTGTGAGACCAGGGGGCTAGATAAATGATGCAGTATACCAGGAGCCCACCAGGAGGTATAGTTGTCAGAGGTTTTGTGGGGACGCGAGGCCTTCAGGAAGCATCTTGGGAGTTTAGCAAGGGGAGGCGAGGGTCTGGTCTCCCATCCTTTTGCTGTCTCCATCATGGGACTTGGCGTCTCACGGAGCCCTGCCCTTCCCCAGTGTCAACCCCCAGGCTAGCTGCCGAGTCTGATTTCATCATTGTGGCCTGCTCCTTAACCCCTGCAACCAAGGGGCTCTGCAACAAGGACTTCTTCCAGCAGATGAAGAGCACGGCCGTGTTTGTCAACATCAGCAGGTTCAGTGGGGCCGCCCAAGCTCCCCGGCGCACCGAGAAAGCCTAGAGGGGGGCTGTCCCCGCTGCCGTGATCCCCGTGGGTTGTCCGTGACACCTTGGGTGGAGCCTCCCCCTCTCTAAACTGACCCATCAGCCAGACCCAGCTCAGACGTCCAGTAAAGGCCACCAGAGAGTGCCCAGGGCTGGGAGGAGGAGCCGCCAGAGCAGGTGTGGCCTGTCGGGTCCGGCAGACTTGGTTCGGGGAGTGGAGGGTGAAAGCAGCGAGTTACCAGCCAGCCGGGCAGCCCATGTTCTCTACTGCAAAGAGTTGGGTGTAACCGTCTTAGCAGCCCTTTGGAGGCCAGCCACCCGTAACACGAAGCCTGGGTCTGAGTTAGTGACAGCTTGAACCGTGGTGCTTCTGGAGAGATAGACTCAAACCCAACTGAATTCGGTTTACCACAGGGTCCCCGGGGTGCCTTCAGGCCACTGGCCATGTTATGGAGGCAGAACTTCCCTTTCTGCCGCTCCAGACACGGCCTGGTTGGTGCCCTTTGAACCTGTTTGTCAGTTTGGAGGCAAGTAAAGGCCAATGAAGGGATTTCATGGGGTCCCCCTCACATCACTCCAGAGGCCCCCGTACAAAGGAGGTGACCTGGAGGGGGTGTGGGGCTCGTGCTGACTGAGCATGTCTCGGTCTCCGTGTACAGAGCACCTGCACAGACCCAGGGCTGGGCGGGGTCCTGTGCATTGTTGCCGACTGCACAAGTACTACTTCGGATGCAGCATGAAGTCTTGAGCCAGTCGTTTCCTCCCTTCAGTGGCTCAGTCACAGGAGGGAGGGCTGCTGACTGGGATGTAGTTAGGACAACATGATGCCATGGTTCCCGCACGTTCTCGGGCAGACACACCTGGACGGGGCCCCACACTGATGCAGATCGTAGGCCCTGTTCCAGCACTAGTGGGTCGGTAAGCTCTCATCCTCCCAGCACGCCTACGAGTGGGGTGTATTCTCCCCGTCTTACAGAGGCCCAAGGTCACACAGCTACCGAGTGGTAGGGCTGGGCTTCTCAGTGTTTCTGTACAGACTTACTGTAAAGAAGTAGCTTATCAGACTTTCTGCTTTAAGAGTCGGTGCCAGGTGTGCCTGGTCCCGTGGGGAAATCCATTCCGTGGGTGGTTCTGCCGTAGAGGCAGCCTGTGGGGAGGGAGCTCAGGGGCAGTCAAGGCACCACTGTCCTTCCCAGGGGAGAAGTGGTGAACCAGGACGACCTGTACGAGGCCTTGACTAGTGGGCAGATTGCGGCTGCTGGGCTGGATGTGACGACCCCGGAACCACTGCCCACAGACCACCCGCTCCTGACCCTGA
Organism: Mellivora capensis; assembly: GCA_004024625.1. Classification (NCBI taxonomy): domain Eukaryota; kingdom Metazoa; phylum Chordata; class Mammalia; order Carnivora; family Mustelidae; genus Mellivora; species Mellivora capensis. The sequence continues at coordinate 50,930 of PISX010008306.1, read as the reverse complement.
AGAACTGCGGTGAGAACTGTGATTTCCCGACACGGAGGCACCCGGGCCCGCAGGAGTTAGAGGCGGTCTGGAGGTGCCGGGCGCAGAGCTGCCGTGAGCGGCACCGAGCACGGGGACACGGGGACAGGAGAGGTTGAGGCTGTTAGTGACACCCGCACACTGCAACTCGGGGCGGGGCATCCTGAGCACCGATGCCGCGGGGCTGAAGACCACACGTGGATGCTTCTTAGCTTCCCCAGCTACTCTACCTGGTTAACAAATCTTTATATTAAGTTCTGTCTCCCCAGGGAGCTAGTGTGCCATCTCCAGACTCATATAGGGGCTGAGCCAGTTCCTGTCTTTTGTGTACACTCTGGGATGGAACCCCACACAGAAGGTCCTTAGCTGCCTGTCCACGGGGAATGCCCCCATTATTGTAGCCCTCGGAAACTCTGCTGTCCCCACCGCCCTCACCGGGCTGAGAGGAGGAACATTGGCGCTCACGTCTGGGCTGTTGCCCACAGCTGGGAAAACCGTCCCATCCCCGCAGGCCCAGCACTTCAGCTCAGTGCCCTGGATACTGCTTTCGAAAGGTGTTCTTTGGGGACAAGTGACCTCACTTGTATCTGGGTTTCAGTAGCCCCAAGTCCCTATATCGTTCCCCTGACCCTCAGCCCCATAGGAGTGGAGCGCGTAAGGACAGTGGCCAAATCGAAGAACACTAAGCAGGTTCTCTTTATTCTCACAGACAACCCCTGGTGGGGAAAACAGGGCCCACTTTAAGGCTCTGAAAACACCCTTACCTCCCTCTGTTCCTCCCCTTTCCAGTGATCCTGCCCCACATTGGCAGCGCCACCTATGGAACCCGAAACACCATGTCCTTGTTGGCAGCTAACAACTTGCTGGCTGGCCTGCGAGGGGAGCCGATGCCCAGTGAACTCAAGCTGTAGCGACAGGAGCCGCTGAGGGTCAGGAGGCCCACTGTGCCCCTGGAGTCTGTCAGCAGAGGTTTGATCTGGACCCACAGGATGGGAGCCAAGGGAAAAAAGTCTGATCTGTTCTGATCCTGCATAAGGAAGACTGGTGCTGATACACAGGCTTGCTGCTTTTGTGGTTGGAAACATCTGAGCCAAAAGTATGTGATCCTATTAAATAATTCTCTGAGAGACAGTGTGCGCCTGTAACTGGGAGAAGCTAACAAGGGCATCTGCTTACCTTTCTAAAATCAGGGCATCTGGTGACGTGTGGGTTCTGCTCTGCCCCCAACCCTCCCCTCCAACCCCCGCCAGCATGTGAGCTATTAGGACCTGTCCAAACCACCTTATCCCTCATCTCCTCCTTGACTCCACTTGTCCCTCACCGGGGATGGGACAACCATGGCCCAGTGGTGACCATGGCACTTGCCACCTAGACCATCCAATTAATATACGTGGCCAAGAGAACCAGGTAAGATCACAGTACTCTTACTGTTTTGGCCAAGAATAATTGGAGGTAGGTGAGTTTAATTTTTATTTAAAATCCGTTTCAGCACCTTCACACTTTGTCCATTCCCTCCACCCCTGCCCCCAGGTGGATGCCCTTGTTCAGATCACCACCTGGCTTACTGCTTTACTCCTCCCGAGGCCAGGCCTCCTGCATGGCCGGAGAGAGCCCCGCTCCTGCCGAGGGATTCAGGTTCCGGCTCTTCCCCATGGCCAAGCCCCGCCGGCAGATGGAGCTTTCGGCAGGCAGGTATGGAAGCAGCAGAAAGCGCAGGGTGAAGCAGGCTGTCGGAGAGGAGGACTGGGTGTGCTGAGAACACCCGTGGCTTCCGCCCAAAGACAGAGTGCAGGGAGAGCAGAGGGACTGAATTGAGGGCAGTGGCAATAATTGTGATGGACAACATTAAGAGTATTTTGGAGGAGGTTTGGTTTTTTTAAAAAAGTACTGGTCAAAGCAGGGTTAGGAGAGAAAGCCATACTACTTCCCTTTTTTCTTTCAACCTTAATAACCTAAGCGAAGAAAAAAGAACACATATTTAGAGGCATGAACGTGACAAATTTTTTATTTCAAAATCTCGAATTTTGACCAGCATAGCACCACTGACTTGGGTGCCCTGATAGAACCTTGTGACTTGCTCACCAGAAATGACCATGCCAGGCTATAGTTAAGGCTAACCAATCAAAATTCAGGTATCCAAAACCAGTTCTAATTCAGGTAGAAACTACGGATCACAGGAACCCTGAGACTGGTTTTGCAGGGAACCTCTGAATTATTTTTAAGTTCTATAGTATGTATGAGGACACTGGCCCAAAAGCTTGCTTCTCACATGTAGAAACCGATCAACTAAGAGGTAGATGAGAGATTCCAGACTCCATCTAGCAGTGGAGAGGCGGGGCTCTAGGCGCTGTATCAAAGACAGGCCCTAAAGCCAGGTCCGCTGAGGCTGAACTGAGGTGAGGCGCAGCCTCCCAGCCCCTCCCAACCCCCAAGATGGAAGGGAAGGAAGGAGACTACCCCTGCTCTTCCCGTTGCCACTGGCTCCTCTCCCCAGGCCCAGGCAGGGACTCTCTTGTGTTCCACCTTGACCCACCTGCCTCCCAAGGTTAATCTTCCCATAAGATGCTGGTCCCCACATCTAGTATAGGGGTAGATGAGGAACCCCCCTACATCCAATCAGAACACGACTAACAACAGTCGCACGCACAACTGCATTTCACACGTGATCCCATTATCCTCCAGCAGTCTCTTTCCCACGTCTGCTGGAAAGGAAAGGAATCACAGAAGTTTCCTTTTTGGCTTTCCTCCCTGGGAATCCGTTCACAGGAGATGCTAAGCCTGACTATGAACAATGTGAGTTTATCCACAGACGGATGTGTGACTACACACACTAGATTAGGGGGAGAAAACGCATGCTGATTGTTTTAGGCTACGTGTACTTTGCTTTCTAAACAGTTCTAAGTAAGAACCGAAGGACTTCTTTTGATTATGCACAGTGGTTCGGTGTCTCTGAAAGAGCTGTGTAAAACATGAATTCATGTTCGTGCATGAATTAAACGGAATCCGTGAGCTCTCCAGAGACCCCCGGATGCACACGAGCCCGGGCTCGGCTTTGCACAGGTGCCACTGGCAGCCCTGAGAAGCGAGGCAGGGGAACCCACGGAGGCCCCGGGCAGCAGCCCAACTGTGTCCTCTGTCTCAGGTGCTACTGAGTGACTTCCATGCTCTGGGCTGCCAAACTTTCTTACAAAGTCTGGAAAATATTTATCTGGGAATAACACTACTATGTTTGGATTTTAAACAATTTGAAACATTCGGTCTTAGGTTGGGGCAGCAATGATAACAGCTCAGGGTCTAGACTTTAAGACTACAGTATATAAAAGTGATAAACCCACGGTGGAAAGGGATTAGCATCATTTTTGGTTAGTTTGCAACAAAAACAGTAATGCAGGCCTGGACAAGAATGCCACGCGGGGCAGGGAGTGCGGAGAAGCAAAACAGAGAGCCGGCTTGTTGCAGGTGAGATGTGTCAGGCTGGACGGGACCCCAAAGCCTGGACGCAGCGAAGGGTGAATGCACCATGAAAAGATCCCACAAAACAGGACTCCACATTATTAGAACAAAGACAAACACTAGCTCTTCTCTGACTTCCAAACATGGAACTGTAACGTATGTAATACAAGTTGGGTAAAATACCGCTAAAACAGCACATACAGAAACAACACCTTACTTGCCAACTCCCTACAGTCCATACTCCATTTACAACTGTGTTTTTAAAACCAGGAAAAACTGCTAAAACATCTAGCCAGCAGTAGTGTTTTCAAAAGTATGTACACCTAACAGTCCAGAGAATGCTCGCTCTGGACCCAGTGTCAGCACCATCAAAGGGCAGTGTCTGTGACTGCAGTGGAGACGAAAATTAAAAATACAGTACTGAGGCCTAGGCCTAGCTCAGGATACACTTTAAAGCATTCGTGGCGGACAGGCGTGTCCTCAAGGGCCCTCCTTTCAGACAGGCACAAGCTCACCACTAGTTACACGTAAGTGCGTTCTGCATCGCTGTACAGGTATATAATATTCCCTTCAGAGGATACAGGAAAGTTACTTAATGCTTCAGAGTTTTACAAAAATTGCTTGCTAAAAAATTGTTTTTGCACTTCCATTTTTAATTTTTCAAATGTGCCACTTTGAACGCCATGAGTTACAAACTACTTTCTGACTGCTTTACTCAGCCCTAAGGAAGAACTCGGTTTCAGGGATCCTGTCCCTCTCCAAAAGCCTGCATCTCGCTCCGAGAAACAGCAGCGGCACAGGTGCTCCGCGTGTGAATTCTCCACTTACTAGTCACCGGAATTTGCACGAGCCATCGGGGGGGCCGAGAGCCTCAAGCCCGACGGCGTTCACCACCAACCAGAAGAGCCGTCCGCTTCGGTCGGACAACGGGCACCGGCCCGACATCGAGGGGTCGGGGTTAGAGCAAAGTGCTGGGGAGGTTGCTGCTCTGCCAGCGCAGGCACGTGGTCTTTGAGTGTTTATACAGATGGCTGGACTGACTGAACCTCTTGCCGCACTTGAGGCAGGCGTAGGGCTTTTCCCCTGTGTGAACTCGGATGTGCTTCTTGCAATCCGTCAGGGTCAGAAAAGTCTTGCAGCAGATTTTGCAGGCGTACTTGCGAGCGCCCTCTACAACCAAGACGTTGTGCTCTGACAAGGCCTTCTTGCACTTGGACAGGACATCAGCGGACGCCCTGGTCAACTGTGGAGGGCCGGGCTGCGAAGGATGGCCATTTTCAAATGAGGACGTGGCCGCGTTCATCATTAGCTGGGAACTGGCTGAGTTTTCTGGGATCTGTGAGCTCCTGACAGACGTTACGACTGGCATTTTGGGAGCTATGCGTCGGTAGTATGGAAAGTTACTGGCTCCTCCTCTCGGGGAGCCCATCATGACCCTGGAGAAGGAGGAGTGGAGGCCCAAACCAGACCTGGTAAAGTCCATCCCAAACTGTTCTCCTCCTTGGTAGCCTGAGGTCTGCACGCAGGGCAGGCCCATCACTTCTTGCATAGGCCTGACAAAATGGGAGTCTGCAGGCTCGCTGAACGGGTTCTCCACGTGAGAGCCAGGGGCCGAAGAGGGCCCGCCCGCAGGCCCAGCCTCTGGACTCAACAAGTAAGGGGCCTCCCCCTCCAGCCGACAGTCACTAGTAGTGTTTGGGATATTATCGTCATTGTTCTGACTTGCACTAAAGTTACTCCCTCTGCTCTTGTTAAGAAAATTTGAAATGCTGAAAGTGGATTTGTGCTCCAGGTTATTTGTGACTTCCAAAATATGGATGTCACCTACCCTGTCCGTGCTAGACTGGGGATCTGAAAAACTCCGATCGCTACTTTCAGGGCTGAGGTCTATCTTCTCGGCACTGACCACAACCCCTTCCACTTCCACGGATTCGCTGCCTTCTGCTTGGGAGGTCACATCGCTCACTTCATCCTGAGGCTCCGGAGAGCTCAGGGGCTCAGACTTAACCACCACTCTCATGTGCTCCTTCTCTCCAAGGCCAACCTCGGGATTTTCACACTGAAAACCACTTTTCTCGGCGGCAGCTTCCTGCTCAAAACTAGTCTCAACCTGAGTTGCACGAGAGGCCATGGACAACTGGGCCATGTTGCCAGCAGTATTGTCGGACTGGCTGGGTACCTGGGCGTCTTCTTGAGCACCAAAAGACTGGTCAAACATGATGGCACTGTCTTCCTGGTTGTCGGCCATTCCGTCAGCCTTAGGGTTGTCCACAATTTTCAGGGAATCGGGTGAGAAGAACTCCTCCCGAGAATGAACCCCCGATGGCCCATTCTCTGCCGTGACATCAGCAATGGCAGACTCGTCCATGGCAGGCCGGAGGCGCTGCCTGGCCCGCTCCTCTGCAGACTGCTTGCGCTTATGAAGGCGTCTCATGGGGAAGGGTGTCCGTTGGTCCAGGTTACTGCGCAGCGAGGAGCTCATGGGGGCCGGCTGCTCCTCGCCACTCTGGCTGGAATTGAGGGCTGAGCTCACGATGCTTAGCCCCAGCTGCTGCAGCATAAAGGAGCGCTGCATGCGGGCACTCTGCTCCTGGACGCGCTCACTGGGGGGAGACATGGGTAGCGTCCTTGTCGTTAAGTAATGTTTACATGCCTTAACAACAGAGTTCAAATGCAGGTGAGAGGCTGCCAATAAGACATCCATAACATTGCTCTCCCCCAGCATGAGCGTGGAGGTGTACATCATGTCAATCAGCGCGGCAAATGCCTCCGCTGTCACTACCTCGCTATCCAGCTGGATCATGTTCATGGTCTGATCTCCCTCTGCCACTGAGAAGAGGGCTCGGAAATGCGTGCTGCATGCCGCCAGTACCGAGCGGTGGGCTTTAAAATGTCTGTTCCCCACGACAATGACACAATCACAGAGCTGCCCGTGAAGTCTCTGGTAGTTCAGCTGCTGGAAGATCTGTTCAAAGTGTCCAGGAAAATCCATGATCCTATAGAAAGAACAAAGAAAGAAAGCATTAAGACCTTAGAAAAGCTGAAGCCAAAGTCAGAGCACAGAGGATGCGATGAAAAGAGACATGGACAGCCAAGCTTGGACCTTTTTTTTTTTTTTTTTAAAGATTTTATTTATTTATTTATTTGACGGAGCAAGATCACAAGTAGGCAGAGAGGCAGGCAGAGAGAGAGAGAGAGGAGGAAGCAGGCTCCCTGCCAAGCAGAGAGCCCGATGCGGGACTCAATCCCGGGACCCTGAGATCATGACCTGAGCCAAAGGCACAGGCTTATTTAACCCACTGAGCCACCCAGGCGCCCAAGCTTGGACCTTTTAAAGCTTTTGATATTTCTCATGATGGCACGCAAACTAAAAACCTGTCAAATAAGGAACAAATGCCAATTCAGCTAACAACCCTGGAAGCAAGAAGACACATGGGATCAGCTACTGGCTGTTTACAGGTTCCCCTTCACTCTTCGCAGGACCCACTTTTAACACTTAGGGACCCATGTTAGAAAAGACCAACGTGTAAGTGGTAGAATGGCTATCCCATAGACGTGAATTACAATTCCACATTCCCCAAGGACAGTGAATAAGCTCCATAAAATTCCAGTCTTTTAGCAACCTTAAGAGTGAGAGGGGCAGATGAGTATTAGTGGGTAAGGTTTCCAGTTACAGAGGACAGTAGACTGCACACATGCATTTGCCCCCAATAAAAGGAGACTAAAGTTTTGGGACTTGCTGTTTTTTCAAAGATACAATCCCACAAGGAAGAGAATGATCGGTAGCATTTTGGTAGCAGGTGAGCAGGTAAAGGAATGAGTGCGAACTAACTCAGCATGCCCAGAGAGCTAAATGCAAACCTAGCAGTGGAGAAAACCACCTGACTTACATAGAAGCCCCCCACCCATCCAAAGGCTCAGGAACTGGCTGCAGAGGTGCCAGGGGAAGCAGACTAAAGGTGGTGCCAAGACAGAAGGACTGGCTGGAAATCTAATAAAGAAACAACCTACTGGAAGCTCTAGGAGAGCTCTTATGTGCTGGGCTTAGGGACCTGCCTGCATCCCCACAACTGTGCTAGGGAAGCGAAGAAGGGTTTTGTTTTGTTTTGTTTTTTTTCTGTTTTCTACTTCTCCAACGACAGGCTACTTGCTGATTTATCCACCTAACATGATTATGCATAAAGTGGGTTGAGATAATTCACAAACGGGAAATCAGACTGCTATCAGAAAAGGAGAAAGACAGCCAGAGAGCCTATATGAGACACTAGGCAACAAAGCAATCTGGTCAGTATAAGGACAACCCACACCTAATTCACGTTTCATGTTCTTTATAAAAATTAGTCACTTGAAATAAGGCAATGTGTAAAGCAGACTGTACTTTCCAAGATGCCTGGCCATATTATGATCACCCATCAGCATGCTTTCTTAGTGTGACACTGACACTCCTCTCGAGAGGTGGGGTCCGTGTTCATTCGCCTTGAAGCCAGACAAAACTAGGACTTGGCGGCAGAAATTACAGTGTTTTTCTTCCATTCCCACTGACTTGGGAGCTGGGTCATAAAAGGCAACAGAGCTTTTGCCTGCTCCTTCTGGCTTGCTCTTGGAACCCAGCCGCCCATGTCGCGAGGAAGCCTAGCTGAAGCCTAGGTGACAGCTGGAACTCACTCCCAGGCAGGAGTGTGCCTTCAAGGTGACTTCAGCCCCAGTCATGGTCTGACTCCAACCCCATGACAGACCCTACGAGAGAGTCATCTAGCTGAGCCCAGGCAACCCCCAGAACTGTTCGAGGTAGTAATAAAATGATTTTTGTCTCAAGCCATTGAACACTGAATGGAAGTGAGCTGTTACACAGCACCAAGTGACTGCAGTAACGTGAAGCTTGTTAACGCTTCCTCACAGATCAAGAGTCAAACGCTTTAAATACTACCTCCAAGGGACACTTTTTCTTGCGGGGAGGGCAGTCAGCCTACTAGGTCTTTGGGGGAAATCACTTCTCACCCATTTTTAGTGCTTGTGGTGCAGACCAGACTGCCCTGAACCTCTGAGTTCCAGGAGTGAACAAATAATCCAGGGAAATCTGGCCCCATGACTCTGGTGATTATTTTAGAGATGAGTATGTGACCCCAGCCATGCCAACTAGCGTCTGCCCTGGGACTCTCTTCACCCAGCTTGCAAATTACAAGATAGATGTGAGTATAGCACTGATGGTGGCCATTGTTGCCTGTCTAAAAAGGAAGCCAATACAAAAGAAAGCACTACCCCCAAAACAATGTCCTGATGACAGCAAGACCCTGGGATCCAGCCATGACTGTGCCATCACCCTAGGATTTCCTATTTCATGAGCCAGTGAATTCCCCTTTTATCTTAACCTGGTCAAGACAAACATAAGGTTTAAAACAATTTCAGAGAAACCTAAATAACATGGCTATCTTAAAACCTTAAAACCCCTTAGAAGGGGTATTTTTTAAAAATCCCGTTAGTTTGGGAAATATAAAATGTGTTACTCTCAGCTCTGATGGAAGAGAATCATGAATCAAGATCATGGTTATGCAAAACTCCCAAGCAACTGTAGCCAACTCAGAGGTCCAGTGTAAAAGCCATAAAAAAGAGCTTGAGCTGGAAAAATATGTGCTTTACCAAGAGCTATTGTCTGAAGCCTTCACACCAAGGAAAAAAGCTTCAGGTCTCTTTAAAAGATTTCAAAATATGACAATGTGAGTCTATAGAGTTGGAGGAGATACAGCAAGTAACCTACCAATTTGTATATGTCTGACTCATAGCAAGTGTACACTACAACATCTGTTATCTGCAGGAACAGATTTTTAGTAATTTCCAAACTAAATATAATTAAGAAAATACACTTATACCACTGCTCATTTTATTAACATGAATAATCAAGAGCTGACTGTTTTCTCAATAGATTTACTTTCCTAATAATGCTTTACTTAGACTAATAAAAAAGTTCATTTGTGTTCTAGGAGAACAAACCAATTAATAGCACATTTTAAACTATTTGACTTATATACTGACCTACCCACATGCTTTTCAATAATAGACTGACTCGGTAAGGAAAAGCGCACCCATACTCAAATACCATCTAATACCGTATCGAGTGATTTGCTGCCTGTATTCCAGGCAGGCCCTGCAAAGTTGCCACCTGCAGGAAGTGTCTTCACAGTCTAAGGGATTCTTAACATTCAATATCCCTAATTTAGATAAGACCCTAGCAGAAAAGAATAACCAAAAAGAACTTTTCCTCCACTTTTAGAGATGATATAAACAAAAATAAGTGTAAGCGAACAAAACTACGCAAGGTCCCAGACAAGCAGTCTAGGATTTCTGACAGAGCTCCAAGTCCTGGAGTCCTGGAACGTTTGACCATTGTTCTGACTTGAGTAAGTGGAAGCAGGGAACGGCCAGGACTAGGTGGGCACACAGGTGCCCAGCGTCAACCCCAGAACTCGATCTGTCAGCATGGACTCATTTTATCATCTCTCTGTTTCTGCTCTGTCAGGGCTGGCTCAGAAACTGGGCAGATCAGGTCTAGGAAAAAGGCACTATATCAAGGACTAAAAAGTGAGCATGAACTCAAGCTAGAGCCTGATCCCTTACCATCTCCCCTACCCTCCAACTCTCCCTGCTCTGCCACCTTGTTTTCCAGTTCAAAATTCCTGGGGATTAGCTGACCTAGAACTTCATGATTCTGTTTGAATAAGGAAATGTATTAGTGCCCTACTTACATTCCTAGTGCAAACTCAAAATGCTGTCTCTACTAAAACAGCTTTTTGAGGGCAGGGACTGCATTTTCTCTCTCCCCCCGCAAAGTGTCTGATACACAGCTCATTAAATTATTTATTGGATGAGCACGGACTGTATAATGATGAACAACAACACTGTATTGCCCAACAGTTATTTTCCTGAGAGTCCCAACTACTCTAAAATCAGCCAAAACTCAGAAAGTCTCTGAATATCCAAAATAAAGGTCAAAGCCCACGTATGAAAGAGTTCCTCAGAGGAAAGCCCCTCAAGCATTTACATAGTCTTTTGTCTTAAACAAATAAAATTCAAGTTCTTCTAGTTTCCTAACTGATTGAAGATGAGCAACAGCAATTCCAGAATGAGGGCAAGAGGCGGCTACGCGTTGACAGCTGCAAAAAAAGGGCGACAGCTGACCCACTAAAGGAGAAAAGGCCCAGCAACTTGGGAGCCCTGTACTGGAGGCGCTACACAACCCTAGAGATCACAGCAGCCCATGAAAGTGCTTGTATAACTGGTATACAAATTCATTCATTCCATGTTTGGAAGGGCTTGCTTTGTTCAAGGTTAAGTGCTATGGAACAGAGACTGATATAGCATAGTCCTGTCACGGGTGCTTACCGGAAACACGACACATACAAATAACTATAACCAAGGGGAGAGCACTAAGTGCCACCTGAGTTGAAGTGTGCTCAGTGGCTCAGAGAAGGCAGACGTTATTTCCAGCTTCTTGGTGGCCCTGACAACAGAACTGGGTACAAGTTTGCACTTGGATAAAATGAGATGTAAAATACATTCCCCATAGAGGCAAAAGTGGGTATCTATTCTGGCTGGAGAACAGGTAAGGCTAGAAAGGCAGGTATTGGATAGTAAATGCTCATAATTGATATTAACGATCACCACACGTCGTGTGGTGTTAACAAAGAGTTAACAAAAAAAAAGTTAACAAAGAGGCATATAATTTTCAACTGAAGACTATCATCACTTTTCAGGTAACTTTTGTAAAAAAAATTTTTTTTAATTCCATTTTTGACGGATTGAGCACAGTAAGAATCAGGGTTCTTGGATGCAACAACAGTTTCTAGCTAACCTAAGCATAACAGTAAGCTGCTAGGAGAACTGATGGGAAGACTGGACACCTGAGCTTGAACTGCGCAGCAGGAACAATCTGGCCAGAATGCTGTCTCTGCGTGTGCTGGCCATAGCCACTTCTACAAGAATGCTGACACTACAGGGGACCGAATCTCCCCTTCCCTTCGTTATTGTTTCAGTTCTCGAATACATGGCTTTTTTAATATTATGTGAGATGAAATGGAAAGTACACGTGAAGTAATTGTGCTGCATACTAAAATGCAATGCAAGGAAAAGTCCTTGTGCAGTTTCTGAGTTGTAAGCTAAATTAATTGCCTTTTTCATGGAGCACCATTATAACTTGGAAGAAGAATGACAAATTATGGTTATTTAGACATTTAGACCTGGGTATTTGCCAGACATTCTTTTGTTTGTTTTTAAGATTTTATTTATTTATTTGTCAGAGAGAGTGAGCACAGGCAGACAGAGTGGCAGGCAGAGGGAGAAGCAGACTCCCTGCTGAGCAAGGAGCCCGATGTGGGGACTCGATCCCAGGATGCTAGGATCATGACCCGAGCCGAAGGCAGCCGCTTAACCAACTGAGCCACCCAGGCGTTCCTGCCAGACATTCTTTAAGGAGGAATGAAATGAGCTTGTCATTTCAAGGAAAACAACTTACATTATATTATATATATAATAATACATTATAGTATTTGTTGCCTATGATAAAATTTGAGCTTTCAGGTAAAAATTGGAATCTTGGAAAATTTATATATGTCACAGAGTTTTCCAGTGCTCAAACCCAGTGAGATCACTGGTGATATTAATAGAATGTGATTTTTTTTTAATATTATAAGTGCATCAACATTTGGAAGATCTGCATAAGCCAGTGAATGAGTATGTTCCAAATGACCAATGTTATAAAGTGTGATGTTAAAAAATAAGTTATGGGTTAAAAAAATTCATTCAAAGTGCAAGATACAAACTAATGTATTTCAATGTACCAGAATACGAAGTTTGTTGACATGGTTTCAGATTACACACTGCTACTAAGCACTTAAGAAAATACCATTTGCTGAGCTCTGTTACAGTATCAAAATATCCAGTTATTTGAAAAAGCTACTAAAATACTCTTCTCTTTTCCAAGTACATATTTGTGTGACTCTGGGTGTTTTTTGGTATACTTTAATCAAGACTGTATCACAACAAATTGAATACAAAAGCAGGTAAGAGAATCCACCCGTCTTCTATTAACCTAGACATTGAAGAGATTTTCAAAGAAATGTAAATCAATACCACTCTGAGCATCCTGGTGCCCAGATCTTGGTTTCAAATATGATTTTCTAACAAAAGGAACTAGTGCTCTTTGGAGAAATGGCTGATTCTAGTACTGGGGCTGAAAATATACAAGATAAGCCTGTAGTATCTTACAGTGTCAAAATTTCAGGAAAAAGGGGCGCCTGGGTGGCTCAGTGGGTTAAAGCCTCTGCCTCCAGCTTAGGTCATGATCCCAGAGTCCTGGGATCAAGCCCCGCATCAGGCTCTCTGCTCAGCAGGGAGCCTGCTTCCTCCTCTCTCTCTGCCTGCCTCTCTGCCTACTTGTGTCTGTTAAATAAATAAATAAAATCTTTAAAAAAAAAACACAAAAACAAACCTCAGGAAATGCTCCAAACAAACAAACATGAAAATGGAAGTATGTGAAAGTGACATGGGACCCAACAAAAGTGCTCCCAAAGGCCAAAATTGGAACAACGTGAGCAAAAAGATAAATAGTATTGGATTATACCCCAAATATGTAAATATCCATAGATCCATACTGATATAGACTGCTTATATAAATAAATGGGAGAAGTGTCAAATCTCCTGTGCAGAAAAATTCCAAGTAAATTACATAAATACTCTACCCTCAAAGAGATGGAGCCCAAGTCCCAGCCCCTTGATATGAGCTGTGCATAGAGCCTTCCTTCCACGGTACAGCACAATATGCCTATTACAGTACCAAAAAATCAGTACTCCAACACAATTCCTAATCTGTTGGAGCTGTCAGAAAGATAAATCAAAGCTTTTAGCATATACATGTATAACTAATCAAATGAAAGGCACCCCCCAAAATTGGACCTTGAGATGAAAAGCCACTATTCAGTGATGAAAATGATGAAAACAACTGTAAGAGCCACAGTACACTCAGAAACAGCTGGTCTGTTAGCATATGAGAAGTTCACTTCATACTCAGACAAAAGGTGCAGTGTAGTGTTACATCGCAGCCCACCTGCTACACTAACAAAATTTGGCTCCTACTATTCAATGTCCATATTTGAGAAATGTTAAGTACAGTAAAAGAGAAATATATGTTTAAAACTGACAGAGGAGAAAAGTATCTGTTCACAACAAATATACATTTAAAAAATACAAGTTGAAAGCTAACACTGACACAATATCTTAAATTTTCTTTTTCCCTTTCCAAGGAGAAACTGAGGAAGATTCAAGATACTGTGTGGGCACTACAGCAAGCTTTGTCTCACTCTACGTAAGACAGTTTTAAGTTGTACCCCCACCGAAGAATTCCAATTCAATATAATTCATGTTAAGTACTTTATTATTTTTTTATATTTTTAATCTTATTACTTTTTAGGGGAGGGAAAGGCAGAGGGAGAGAGAATCTTAAGCAGGCTCCAAACCCTGTGCAGACCCCCACCCAGGGTCAATCTCACCACCCTGAGATCATGACCTGAGCCTAAATCAAGTTGGGCACTTATCCGAGCCACCCAGGTGCCTCAGTGCTCAGTACTTTAAGTATTAAAACATTCGGATGCATTTTTTATCAAAGTGATTTTTTAAAATGACTTCACCTTCTTGTACCAGTATTTCAACAAAGTCTCTTTTGAGAGCACTGATCTCTAAATTTAGGAAAACACCCTAACTCTTCAATGCTTTTCTTCCAAATCTTATCACATTAAGAATTTTGCCAGAGCTACCTCAATTAACCAGAATACAGCTTGCCAGCATCCCCAGCTAACTACGTTTTGACAATTTTTAGAACAAAAAGGAGCACATAAAAAACAAGACTTCAGAACTCTAAAAAGTCTGGGTTCATTTATTCAGCAAAACACAAGGGCCCAGAACAAGTCCCCAACCAGTTAGTCTTACCTGGCAGGCCACCAAGCTGGCAGTGGCGCCCAGGCCAGTCTTCCCAAGTTTGCTGGAATTTCCAGCCCGAGTTAAAGCAATAGCAGCAGGCCTTCCCTTGGTTTAGGGGCCATTCTCTAAAACTTTTTTTTCTGCGCAACTGGTCTCTTCCCCCACCTCTGCTCTTTTAGCTAGCTGCCAACCACCCTCCTCTCTGAAATCACAGGATTAGCAAATGAAAGAAAGTTCTGGAGAAGACAACTAGGCGGCCAGCACACCTTTTTAGTGATCTAAGGCTCAAGAGTCCGCACAAGGATAGCAAATCATCAATGACTAACGCACAGCAGTCTCTTCAACCTCTAAAGATCCCAATTATCTTCTACCTACTACAACCAAAAAGTATATCAATGTATTAGGGGAAAAGTTTTGTCTCAAATTTTGAAGGCGAAGGGTTCCTTCTATTCATTCAAATTAACCAGAACCGGAAAATATTACTTACTGATCAAGATTTTACTGTTCTTTTCCGTAAACATTTTCCTCCGAATAAACACTTAGGATTTGTCTCTTATAGAGAACTTAGCTCCTTACAATACTCTCCACCAGGGCAGAATGCAGACTGACTTTATAACAACCTTTTTTTCCCTTTTTTTTTTTTTTGTAAGGCAAAAACTGACCTTCCACACACCCCCACCTTTAAAACACTGCCTGATGTTAACATTTACGTCCAAATTTGTCCTCCAAACAAGGGGAAGAGGGAGAACGGCTGTTTCTACCGCTCCAACCCCCACAGCTCCTAGCACGAAGCCTGGAAAAAAGTGGACATTCAATAAATGCCCAGAAACAGTTCAGTTCTCAGATAACAAGCTGGGACATTCCAAAAGACTGGCTCCACCCCTGCAGGGTCAACCGTCGGTCCCGATTCCAGACCGCCTTGGTCTCGCTCGGGTGAAAGAAAACCTCGACGCTCACAGACCCAGGAAGAGGGCAACGAAGCCACCCGACCCCATCCCGCTGGGCGGCAGATCCTCTGTTAACCCGCCGGCCTGCAGGTCCTGGGCCTTGCCCACCCCATTCCGGCAACCAACGTCGCCAGCCCGCGTCTCCGTGGGGGCAAGAGCCCCCGCCCCACCCGGCAGACAGCCTGGCGTCGGGACCTGGGGGACGCCTGCGCAGAAGAACCCGCCTCCCACCCGCCTGGCCCCTCGGCTCGGAAGGGTAACAATACCCCTTCAGAAAGACCGGCAGGGTAGGCGGGGGTCACCGGCCCGCGTCTGCGCGCGCCCCGACGCCTAGGAGCGAGCCGGCTCGCGCCGCCCGCCTAGCTCTCCCGGAGCTCAACGGTCTCCACGTGAGCGCGCCCGCGCGCTCCACCGCCGCGGGTGCTGACAGGGTCGCCTCACCTGAGCCGGGCTCCGCCCCCCTGCTCGCTGGAGGAGGCGGTGACCCTTCTCCGATGCGGCCTGACAGAGTCGGAGGAGGCGGGAACGTCCAGGCCGGCGTCTCCGCGATGGGATTTCCTCCCGCTTCCGCCCACCCCGCCTCTCGTCCCCCAACTCCTTCAGCCCGTTCGCCGCCGCACTCTGAGAACACCGCGGCGGCGGCCGACAGTAAACGGAAGTGACGCCCGCGAGAGAGCCTACTCCGCTCCATTCCTCCGCCCCCCCGGCCGAGCTGCAGCCAATGAGAAGGGGCGGGGGCGGGGCCGGGGCAGAAGGGCAGCCAGCCGGCGCGCGGAATCCGGTGGAATTTACTCGGGCCCCCGGAACGCCGACCAATCGACGGCCCCAGGAGCTCGCTGTGTTTACTACAGACCGAATCCGTGAGCGCTGTGACCAATCACCATTTGCCTTACAACACGTAAAACTGTAATCAAACGCCTTTTAAGGCGGGATTTATCACTAAGCGGCTCTAGGTTTGGACTGTAGAGAAGAGACCGTGGGCTGCAGCCAATCGAGAGCCGTTATGGTTGAGGTAAGCGGGTTTTCCGCTTCATTGTGCCAATCGCAGTCGCGGCTGCCTGCGGTTTGCGCAAGCCTCGAGGCAAAGCCGCCGGGGAGTGTGTCCCACCATTGGCTGGACCTGAAGGATTTCCCCACCCTCGCGGCGGCTGGCCGCTCCGCGACCGCCCGCTCGCTCCCCGCAGCCCACAGCCGCAGCGGGCCGGGGCTCGAGTCCCTCCCATCTCGTAGGCTTTGGGAAAAATAAAATCCCGAGACGCTGTGTGGTTGAATTGGGCCAAAATCCAGGCTAAAATCGCTGACCCAAAAATACGGTCCGTCTGACAGCACTTGGGTGCGATCCCGCCCCACGTCCGGTCCCGGCGGCGGCGTCTCCCAGCGCGAGTGCCCGAGGAGTCCGGCGGGGGTCCCTTCGCTCCGCAGTCGGTGCTGCAGGTGGGATCCGCCTGCCGGCTCCAGAACGGACGTGCAAGGCTCGCGCGGACTTACGCGGGACGCTGTCAGAAGAGAGCCGGCTCCGGGGCGGCTCTCGAGCTCCCCGGCAAGCTCGGATGCAGAGCTCGAGCAGCGAGCCAGGGCCGCCGGGCCCTGGGCGGGGAGGAAGTCCTCCTTCCTCCGTGAAGAGAGAAGCAAGCCCGTGAGGGGCCTTCCGGCGGGAGCTATGCGTGGCTCGGGAGACAAAGGCAGGCTGGCGGTCGCCGCTGGGTTCTTTTCGGGGTGGGGCAGGGGTAGGGGGAGACTTTTAAAAAATGGAACACCCCGGGGTGCCTGGGTGGCTCAGTGGGTTAAAGCCTCTGCCTTCGGCTCAGGTCATGGTCCCAGGGTCCAGGGATCCAGCCCCGCATCGGGCTCTCTGCTCGGCAGGGAGCCTGCTTCCCTTCCTCTCTCTCTCTGCCCGCCACTCTGCCTACTTGTGATCTTTGTCTGTCAAATAAATAAATAAAATCTTTTTTTTTAAGATTTTATTTATTTATTTGACAGACAAAGATCACAAGTAGGCAGAGAGGCAGGCAGAGAGAGAGGAGGAAGCAGGCTTCCTGCTGAGGAGAGAGCCCGATGTGGGGCTCGATCCCAGGACCCTGGGACCATGACCTGAGCCGAAAGCAGAAGCTTTAACCCACTGAGCCACCCAGGCGCCCCAATAAATAAAATCTTAAAAAAAAAATTGGAACACCCCATTTCTTCAGAACTTAATACCTAAGTATCATTATGGCTGATCCATCCATTCGGGCGTTAGAGGTTGGAAAAGTTGCCCTTTGGATTTATTTCTGTAAGGCCTCAATGAAGTCTGATGGTAAATTCTGTTAAGATTGCTTGACGTTTTAGAGTCCCCACACGTATTTTACTGCAGATTGGGCAGTAAAATTATATGTATGGAATTCTGACAATAACCTAGGCCATGTGAGAAGTCTTTTCATATACAGGATCCTTACAAAAATGCTGTTAGCTAGGTACCTCGGATTTACAAACTGGAAAAAATTTAAAAGATCTATGTATTTATAACTTAAAGTGTGAAAAGGCCCCTGCTATGTTGTTGGTAGGAGTATCATTGATGCTCTAATTGAAGATTGGTAGTATCTCTCAAAATATAAAATATGCGTTCATTGCCTTTTAGCTAGCAATTCCTTCTAGAAACGTAGTCTGAAATATACAAATGTGGAAATATATACAAGAGGCTTTTGATCACAACCGTTGGTAGAAGGAAAAAGAAAACAATCTGAATGTGCATCTACGAGGATTACAGAAAATTGATCTGTACATATTACTGCTCCTTCATCTCTAATGATCCCAATACATATAAAACAAAATTAATAAAAACCTGCCTGTGGAGGTACACATAAAAGTTTGTAAAGATACGGCTAAGTATCCAGGATTCAACCAAACTATTCACAGTAGTTACCTCAGTGAAAGAAGAGGTGATAAGGAAATGTTTAAGTGTTTTAATTTTTAGTCCTTATATACTTCTGTATTAATTTAATTTTTTTAAGATTTATTTATTTATTTAGACACACACAGAGAGAATGAGAGAGCACAAGCAGGGAGAGCTGCAGAGGGAGAGAGAGAAGCAGGCTCCCTGCTGAGCAGGGAGCAGGACTTGATCCCAGGACCCCTAGATCAAGACCTGAGCCCAAGGCTGACACTACCCATGGGCCGTGATTTAATTTTTTTTAAGTGGGGTCTGTGGTGGGCTCGAACTCACAAGCCTGAGATCAAGACCTGAGCTGAAATCAAGAGTCAGATGCTTAACTGACTGAGCCACCCAGGCACCCCTGTATTAATTTAATTTTTATAATAATCTTTATTATTTTAATAGTATTTATGAAAGCCAGGAATTTCAGGTTGTTCTGGTTTTTAAATCATTGCAAATATTCTTTTTAAATTAAGATATAATTTTTTCAATGAAAGTATCAATAAGATTCTTTTTGAAAGTAGACACTTGATTCTGAGACTCATAAGGAAAGACTCATAAGGGAAGATTAGCCATGAAAATTCTGGAAAAATTTATAAGACAGCTATAGGCCTAACAATTACAAATATATTTCATAATGCTTTATTGTATAAGAAAAAAAAAAAGGAACTTGGAGAGAGGATTCTGAGAAGATGACAGGGAAGGAAGCACCAAAAATCTGTTTCTTCACCGGGACAGTAATTGCACTGCAGAATCTGTCTGATGTAACTATTTTGGAACTCTGGAATCTATTGAAGGCAACCTCTAGGGCAATTATCTTGGATGATAAATTGCAGTCAATTTTGGTCAGTTTTGGCTCTTAGCACTGTGCACTGGTTCCTGGAGACCCTTGCATCACCTTGTGGGAACCAAGATGAGCAAAAGAGGACTCTGTCCTCCAAATATTTGGGATCACTAATTGCTGCTTTTGATACAGAGGTGCAGAAGAAGAGATGGGCACCCGTTGTTGTACCATAACTGCCCCCCCATTTGTTGCAAGCCTTTTCCCCTCCAGCTGGAGCAACTTCCAGGGGATTTGAAGCAAAAACTGATAGAATTGGAGGGAGAAACAGTTCTACAATAATAGTTAAAGATTATAGTATCCCTTTCTCAATAATGGATAGGACAGTGAGACAGAAGTAAGGAAATAGAAGACAACACAATTAACCAACCACGTCTAATAGGCATGTGCAGAACACTCTACCCAACAAAAACACACACACACACATTCTTCTCAAGTGCACCTGAGACATTTTCCAGGATAGAACATTTGTTAGGCTACAAGTTAAGTCTCAGTAGATTTTATTATTATTTTTAAAGATTTTATTTATCTGAGATAGAGCGAGAGCAGCAGAGAGAGATAACCTAGATGAAATGGACAAATTCCTAGAAATACAAAACCTGCCAAGACTAAATCACAGAGAAATAGAAAAGTCCAGGGGCACCTGGGTGGCTCAGAGGGTTAAGCCTCTGCCTTCAGCTCCCGTCATGATCTCAGGGTCCTGGGATTGAGCCCTGTCATTGGGCTTCCTGCTCATCGGGGAGCCTGTTTCCCCCTCTCTGCCTGCCTCTCTGCCTACTTGTGATCTCTCTCTCTGTGGCAGATAAATAAGTAAAATCTTTTAAAAAAAGAAAAAAATAGAAAAATCTGAGTAGACCTATAACTAGTGGGATGCCTTTGTGGCTCTATCTGTTCAGGTCATGAACCCAGGGTTCTGGGATTGAGAGCCGCTTTGGGGTTCCTGCAGGGAGCCTACTTCTCCCTCTCCCTCTGCCTGCCGCTCCCCTGCTTGTGCTCTTTCTCTCTGTCAAATAAATAAATAAAATCTTTTTAAAAATTAACTCAAAATTGATCTAAGAGTTAAATATAAGACCTAAAACTACAAAACTACCAATAGAAAAATATAGGAATAGGACAAAAGCTTCATGACATTGGATTTTGGCAACAATATTTTGGATATAACACCGGGGGCCCAGACCACAAAACAAAAAAATAGACAATTGATCTTAATGAAAATTTTTAAAATGTGCACTGAACACTCTATCAACAGAATATACAGGCAACCCACAGAATGGGAGAAAATATTTGCAAATCATATATCTGATAAAGGACTAATGTCTGGAATACAGAGAAGTAAAACTCAACAACCCCCAAACAAAATAAAACAAAAAACACAATTCGAAAGTGGGCAAAAGACTTCAATAGACATTTCTCCAAAGAAGATACACAAATGGCCAATAAGCACATGAAAAGATGCTCAACATCTCTGCTTATTAGAGAAATGCAAAACAACACTATGAGATATCACCTCATACCCATACCCATTGGCTACTGTCCAAAAAATAAAAAATAACATGTGAGGATGTGGAGAAACTGGAACCCTTGCACCGTACTGGTAAGAAGGTAAATTGCTGCAGCCAATATGGAAAACAGTAGTGCAGTTCTTGGAAAATTAAAAATAGAATTACCATATGTTCCAGCAACTCTGCTTCTGGATAAATACCCCAAAGAACCGAAAACTGTCTTACAGAGATATTTGTACACCCATATTCATAGGAGCATCATTCATAATAGCTAAATTGTGAGAGGAACCCAATGGATGAATAGATAAGCAAAATGTGGTATATACATGCAATAGAATATTATTCAGCTTTGAAAAGGAAGGAAATTCTGACTTGTGCTACAACATGGATGAACCTGGAGAACATTATGCTAAGCAAAATAAAACAATTACAAGAAGACAAATACTGGGGGCACCTGGGTGGCTCAGTGGGTTGAGCCTCTGCCTTCGGCTTGGGTCGTGGTCTCAGGGTCCTAGGATCGATCCCCACATCAGGCTCTCTGCTCAGCTGGGAGCCTGCTTCCCCCTCTCTCTCTGCCTGCCTCTCTGCCTACTTGTGATCTCTCTCTCTGTGTCAAATAAATAAATAAAAGTATTTTTAAAAAACAAATACTGTATGATTGATTCCACTTACATGGGGTAATTAGAATGGTCAAAATCATAGAAATGAAAAGTTAGAATGGTGTTTACCAGGATTTGGGAGGAAAGTCAGTTGGAGAGTTACTGTTTAATGGGTATAGAGTTTCAGTTTTTCAAGATGAAAAGAGCTATGGAGATGGATGGTGGTGATGGTTGCACACCGTAATGACTGTTTAATACCACTGAACTGTGCACTTAGAAATGTTTATGATGGCAGTGCCTGGGTGGCTCAGTCTGTTAAAGTGTCTGACTTCAGCTCAGGTCATGATCTCAGGGCCCTGGGGTGGATCCCCACATGGGTCTCCACGCTCAGTGAGGAGTCTGTTTCTCCCTCTCTTTGCCCTTCCCCCAGCTCATGCTCTCTCTCTATTTTTTTAAAAAGATTTTAAATCTTTTTGGAGTGATTATATTAATGATTTTAAATTATATTAATGATATTTAAATATAATTTAAATGTCATTTATATTATGAATATTTATATTTATACATATTTATATATTTATGGTGATTATATTAATGATTTTTTGAGTGATTATATAAAGGATTTTTAATATATTAAAGCTGGAGTGATTATATTAATGACGGCTATAGTGGACTCTAGGACAAGATATAAGAGATAAAGCAGGACAATTCAAATGATAAAAGGGTTAATTTGGGGTGCCTGAGTGGCTCAGTCATTAAGCATCTGCCTTTGGCTCAGGTCATGATCCCAGGGTCCTGGGATCAAGCCCCGCATCGGGCTCCCTGCTCAGCAGGAAACCTGCTTCTCCCTCTCCCACTCCCCCTGCTTGTGTTCCCTCTGTCACTGTGTCTCTCTCTGTCAAATACATAAAATCTTTTTTTTAAAAGGGGCTAATTCATCAAGGAGAGATAACAAGAATGAATATGATACTAGGAACAAAGCTTCATAAGAAAGGCAATAAAACTGACAGAACTAAAAAGAGAAGTTCCAAAGACTTTTAATAGCGCCCACCCTTGAGTATGCTTTTCTTTCCATTTTTGTGTTCCTCTTAGATAATTAAGTCCTAAGGGCAAGAATGGTGTATTTTCATTATCATCTCCCAAAGTGCCTTGATGAAGATTTTAAAAGATCTGAAAAATGATTGGAGGAAAATTTGACTGTGTATTAGGGATTTTTTAAAAAATTTTTGTCTTAATTATTTATAGCTTAAAGAACAAAATGAAGAAGGTAATATTTTACATTTACTAAAACGTTTACTATTTCTGATGTTCTTGTTTTCGCTTCTTTTTTTTAAAGGTTTTTCTTTAAATTCCAGTATTGTTAACATAGTGTTATATTAGTTTCAGGTGTACGATATAGTGATTCAATACCTTCACATGACACCCACTGCTCATCATCACCAGAACAGTCTTAAGGACTTTTTTAATGCCCATGCTCTAGTATCTATTAATTTAAATCCTAGGACTCCATCCAAAGGCAGACCTCCAAAAAAAAGCAAGACACTTATGCTTAAAAAGTCCAGCACCTGGAGACGCCTGGGTGGCTCAGTTGGTTGGACAACTGCCTTCGGCTCAGGTCATGATCCCAGAGACCCGGGATTGAGTCCCGCATCGGGCTCCCAGCTCCATGGGGAGTCTGCTTCTCCCTCTGACTTTCTCCTCGCTCATGCTGTCTCACTGCCTCTCTCTCAAATAAATAAATCTTTAAAAAAAAAAAAGTTCAGCACCTGGAGAGAACACAGTAAGTTGCGGCAAGCATTTTCAGGTCCTTCGTAGCCATATCCCGAACGGCCAGCAGGTGGAGATATCACCCAAGAAAAAGACTGCCTCCCACCACCACCGCACCCAGCCTGGGGGCCTTATTCTTGTACTTACTTTCTAAACATTGGTTCCCCCTCCTGAAAAATGAAGCTAAGAGAGAACTCCAGAAGTCTCTGAATTTCCAAACTAAGCTTATAAGCAAACATTTTATGGTAAATGTCACCTGTGATTATCCCTGATTCTAATTTAGAAGGGGCTTTTGTAGTTTTTCACATTTTGGTCCCTGCCAGAGTAGGGCTCCCTCCACCTTGCCTCATCTCAGTTATATACACATGCATTTATACATACGTGGTGTACACGTGTTTTGAATCATTTTTAAATAATTAAACAACATAGGGGCATACTAGTCCCTTTCCCAGTCACCCTGCCATTAACACTTTGCTTCCCCAAATAGAGGTGCTGTCACTTTGAATTCTTAACTGTAATTCTAGGAGTCTTTGCTCTCAATCCATGGGTGCTTTCTTCATTCTTCCACCTAGCCATAAAAGCAGCCAATTCTGAGGACTTTCACAGACTTCATCTGACTGGTAAAGATATGCCTTAGAGGGAAAATAGTCTTTTACAACAGTGCACACTAATCACCCAGAGATCTTGTTAAGTGCAGATTCTGACTCAAAAGATCTGGTAGCGGGGCGCCTGGGTGGCTCAGTGGGTTAAGCCTCTGCCTTCGGCTCAGGTCATGATCTCAGGGTCCTGGGATCGAGCCCCGCATCAGGCTCTCTGCTTAGCGGGGAGCCTGCTTCCCCCTCTCTCTCTGCCTGCCTCTCTGCCTACTTGTGATCTCTCTCTCTGTCAAATAAATAAATAAAATCTTAAAAAAAAAAAAAAAAAGATCTGGTAGGGCTGGAGATTCTGCTCTGCTCATGAGTTCCCAGATAACATTGCTGCTGCTGGCCCGGGAGCCACACTTTGAGTAGCAGAGCTATACATACACATGTTCCTATATCAGG
The DNA here is from genome assembly GCA_004024625.1 of Mellivora capensis. Taxonomy (NCBI): domain Eukaryota; kingdom Metazoa; phylum Chordata; class Mammalia; order Carnivora; family Mustelidae; genus Mellivora; species Mellivora capensis. Next base: position 26,887 of record PISX010008306.1, on the reverse strand, counting down.
AGGCGTCAGGACAACTCTCAACTACAATGGATTCCTTATATGTCACCCTTTAACTTTGACTTAACTCTTAATGTTTTCATTCCACCAATCAACATTTGCAGAGAATCTACTCTGTGTAAACCCAATGCCAGTTAATTTTAAGCACTATTAGTAAGCATCTTGGAGCTCCAGTCCCGCGGTTCCTAGGATTACTGATAATTCAGATTCATTCCTTGCCCTGTCACTCATTCATTCAACATTTATTGAGGATCTACTTATGTACCAGGCACTACTCCAGGAGCTGGAGATGCAGCAGTAAAGAAAACCACAAATCAGGGTGCCTGGGTGGCACAGTTGGTTGGGCATCTGATTCTTGGTCTTGGCTCAGGTTGTGATCTCAGTGTCCTGATCTCAGGGTCATGGGATTGAGCCCCATGTCTGGCTCTGTGCTCAGCACAGAGTTTACTTGAGATTCTCTCTCCCTCTCCCTGCCCCTCTCACTTGTGTGCTCTCTCTTTCTCTCTCAAATAAATAAATAAATCTTTAAAAAAAAAAAAAACAACAACCCGTAAATCAATTTATTGCTTAACTCCTAACTTGTTAAGTGTTAACTTCAACTAACTCTGTCTCCAGTAGGGGAGACAAGTAAGTAATTAGGCAGTTAAGCTCCTTTCCCACCTCTCCCTTTTTCCTTTTCTTTTCTGGAACAACTCAATCCAAAAGCCATTCAGGGGGTCAGGCAAAGTAGCTTTCCACTCAGAGAAATAGGGGAGTCTGCAGTGCTCGAGAGCAGGGGTGGTGGAGCCCAAGCAAGACGAGCAGGTTATCCATGTGGAAAGTGTGGCCTGGTACAAACTGTTTGAGCCCAAGAGAGTGAGAAGGGCATCTGGGCAGGGAGACACCCTGGTGAGGGTTGTCAGAGTCTGAGCAGAGTGAGGAGGGGAGCATCTGTGATGGTCAGTTTCATATGTCAACTTGACTTCTGGCTTCTAGGTGCCAGATTAAACATTATTTCTGTGTGTGTTTATGATGGTATTTCTGGATGAGATTAGCATTCTAATTAGCATTTAATTTAGTTAGTGGACTCAGTAAAGTAGAGTGCTCTCAGCAATGTAGGTGAGGATCATCCAATCCCTTGAGGTCCTGAATAAACAAAAGGTGGAGGAAGGAGTTTTCCCATTTTTTTCTTGCTCTATCTGTGAGTTGGGACATCTCATCTTCTCTGGTCATTGGGCTTGAAGTTCCACCATTGGTTTCCCTAGTCCTCAGGCTTTCGGGCTTAGACCAGCAGCTCTCCTACCAGTGTACACATGGCAAATTGTGGAACCTCTCAGCCTTCATAATTGTGTGAGCCAGTTACTCAATAAACCTCTCTGTGTGTGTGTGTTGCTAAATATATAGATAGATATAGATCTCCTCCTGGTTCCGCTCCTCTGGAGAACTCTAAACTAATACAGTATCCATGCAGAAGCCTAGGCTTGGTTTAAGGCCTTTGAGCCTGAATGGGCTACTAGGCCTCCATGTCAGGTGATGGTGGTGGTGGTGGTAGTGATGGGGGATGTGTTACTTGCAGGAGGACTGATCAAATAAGTGTATTCATATATCATCAGATAAGCATATTAAGGCTATTGGAAACCAGGTTTCTCAGTGTCAGCAAAGGAAGTTACAAATATGGGAGGAAGGAAAATCAGAATAAACCCTGTGGTGCTCAGTTGGAATTAGAGGTCAATATGATCTCAGGGCTTTCAATATGGATTTAGAAATCCTAAATTTTAGAAATACATGGGTTTAGACATCCTAAATTTAGAAATTAATCACTGTTAGTTATAAAAGTGTGCTTACTTATATATATTCCCTAATTCAGTTTATTCAGGCCTGGGAGCCGTGACATCCCCAAAGCAGCCCCTACCTACTGCACAGATCTTGGTCTTTTTAAATACCATTCCCTAGGCCACCTGGGTTGCTCAGTGGGTTAAGCCTCTGTCTTCGGCTCAGGTCATGATCTCAGGTGCTGGGATTGAGCCCTGCATCAGCCTCTCTGCTCAGTGGGGAGCCTGTTTCCCCCTCTTTGTCTGCTGCTCTGCCTACTTGTGATCTCTCTCTCTCTGTCAAATAAATAAAATCTTTAAAAAAAAATACCACTCCCTACCAAAAGAAACCAGAACTCCTTGGAGACATGGGTGATTCAAGGGTTGGGGCAGGGAAACTCCAAGACCGGTGGAAATATCTTGTGCCAGAAAGTAAGGACATGTTCAAAAAAATGATGTGGACATTTTAAAAGTACCCAGAAGCCAACTTAATGGGGTTCCCACTGGCTCAATCTGATAAAACTTGAACTTGAAAATAAATTATAGTAGCAGATTCTAATCTATTGAATAAAATGGGAATCTACAAGTCTAGACTGATATAAATAAATGAATAAGTGGGTAGTGTGATGAACAGGATATTTATCTAGTTTTGAAGTATCTGACCACAAAATAAGCTCCAGGTACAGAGGGAAAAGAGTAACTTTACAGCTGAGGAAACTGTAAGTGGTGTTAAGGGGTTAGAGTTACTATAACCAATAATGGGACAAATCGAAATTGTGGGCCACCTAAGAGGATACAATGAGCATCATATCTGTGATATTCCTGCCAAAGACGCATAACCTGAAATTAATCACTTGAAAACATTAGACAAATCCAGACTGAGGGACATTCTACAAAACAACGGGCCTACAATCTTTAAAATTTAAAACTTATAGTCAGTAAGGAATTGTTCTGGGTTGAAGGAAACTGAGGAGCCATGACAACTAGACGCATCCTGTGTTTTGGAACAGGTTCTTTCTGCTGTAAAAACTTTATTGGGACAACTGGTGACATTTGTTGAGTCCTGAAAGAAGGCAATGTGGGTAGCAGAGATGAAACGACCAGAGTTCTTGTCCTTCAAAAATACCCTCCTTTGAGTCCACGTTCTAAGGTCCTGCTTTGGCCTTCTGCTGTCCTACCTGCCCTGGTGCCACACAAGCCTTTCTGCGCAGGCGAGGTGTGGCGTATCAGAGAGGCGGGCGGAGGAGAGAACTGAGGGCCCCACCGCCTCTCCCTGCGGAGGGGCGGGGCGAAGAGTGGGCGGAGATGGCACGCCTCCAAGCTCTGGGGAAGGGGGAAAAGGGCGGTGTCGGGTGGGGCGGGGCCACGCCGTCTCCGCACGCGCGGGGCGGGGCTGGGCTGATGAGGCCACGCCTCTTCCGCCTCGCAGTTCTGCCGCCGCGCGTGGAAGGCTGACGGGCCGCGGGCCGGGTTTGTCTAAACTCTCGGCGTCGGGACTGGCGAGATGACTGCCGAGGTGTTGCCGAGTGCGAGGTGGCTGTACTGTGGGGAGCCCGACGAGAGCCAGAGAGCAGTACTGGGTAAAGACTGCGGAGCCAGAGCAGAGTTCCCCAGAACTCCCTCCCTTTCGGTCTGGATGCCTCTACAGGCCTCCTGCCCCTGTCGGGCCCCTTTCCCAGCTGCGCCAAGACCCCCTCCAGTCTCCTCCACTCCTTGGGACTTGGCCAGGGCTCCTTTGTCCTCCCACCAGCTTTCTGTCACCACCTCCCAGCTGGATGAGGATATCCCAGGCACCCTCCTCCCCAGGGCTGTACCAGTCATCCCGTCACTCACTCACACCTGCCCAGCTTCCTTCTCCACCAGGCAGATTTCCCCGTCTCTCTAGGTCTGGGCTAGGCCTCAGCTCCATTCCCCTAGTTATTTCCTTCCGTCGCAGCCCTTTGACAGCACTGGCCTCACCTCCCCATCACATCTTCCCAGCTGAACCAGGACAGGACCTCCTTCAGTCCCCCTTTAGGTCAGGACCTGGACTTCCTTACCATTCCCATTCCTTCAGTCACTCCCTCCCAATCAACAGTCCAGCTCCTCCCCACCATATACTGTAGGTCCATCTACTCTCATCTCATTCTTGGGCTGCAATCTTACAGTCCAGTTCTCCAACGGGAAGCTGCAGAATCCAGGCGACATGCGTTTTACTTTGTACAAGAGCAGTGACTCCACAAACCCCAGGAAGAAGAGTCAGCGCATCCTGGTAAGTGCTGCAGTGGCCAGCTGTCTCCCCTGGGCAGGTCTTGGCCCAGAGGCCCCTGGGTGTGGGTGGATGCAGGCAGAAGGGAAGGAGAGGAGAGAAGGAGGGATAGCAGATGAGCCTTTGAAGAAGTCCTGTGAGTCCCCAGCAGGTTGGGGTATGGGACAGGCTCCATTCAGTTACGTACTTTTGGTGAAGTGGTGGCCTTTCCTTGATTTGTTCATTCAGCAAGCTTTTATTGAGCCCCCACTGTGGCCTGGTGCTGTAAGGTGCAAGGGGAACCGCTGAATCACACCTGGTCGCACTCCGGGGGAGCTCCTACTCTAGAGCAGGGTTTCTCAACCTCAGCACTATTGTCCTTCTGACCGAGATAATTCTCTGTTGTGGGCCAGAGTGGTGCATCACAGGATGTTGAGCAGCTTCCCCGGTCTCTAATCTGTAGATACCAGTAACACCTCTTCTTTGTGACACCTAGAATGTCACACGTTCCCAGATTTGCTGGGTTCAGAATGGCTGCTTTAGAGAGGTGAGAACTAGTTTTGAGCTCAGTAACTCATACAAGCAGACAAGCCAAGAGCTGAGGGAGGGAGAGCGAGCTCGGAGAAGTCTCCGCTATCTAGAAGGCCTTCCTGGGGGAGGGCACGGCAGAGCTGAGCTCTGAAGAATGGAGGATGGTTTGACAGCTGAGGTTTCACAGTCCAAGTGAAGAGAGTAGCAAGGATAAACACAGGGAAGCAGGAAAGCTTGGCTGTGATTGAGGTGTGAATTGCCAGTTGGCATAGTGCAGCCAGCGTGGATGGGAGCAGTCATGGGAGAGATGGGTGAAGAAGTTCAGGAAGGGCTTGGACTTTGGGTCCAGGAGGTAGCTGACAGAACCTTTTTATTGCATACCTCTAAGTGCTGGGAGCTGAGGACCTCTCTCCTAAGGCCTGAGGTACAGCTCCCCCAAGAACTTTTCAGACCAGCTAGAAGCCAGCATTATCTGGGGCTTCCTTTTCAAAAGCCCTCTTGCCTTTCTCCCAGAGATGCCCCAGATTCACTTGGGTAGTGGGCCTGGATCATCTTCCAGAGGCTTTCTAGTTCTAATCCACTTTGGTTTGGATTCTAAAGCTTTTGCAAATGTGGGAAGAGGGGACAAGATGTGTAATACGTTTCAACATTGGTTCTAGTGGTGCTTTTTCCCTTTTCATTTTAGGCTGCTGAAACAGACAGACTGTCCTACGTAGGAAACAATTTTGGGACTGGAGCTCTCAAGTGCAACACTCTGTGCAGGTAGGGGAAGGGATGGGAGAAGGGGAGGAGAGTGATGGTGAGCCTGGCACTGCTGGTTTTGGTTTTTATTTTAGGGACAGTGGGGGAAATCTGGAGAGGTTTACCATGTCCCTGTGTTCCCAGAATCAGGGGCCCTCGCACCAGCATGCGGACATGCCTGAAAAGAAAAAAATGAGTTACATTTATAGGATTTCCTAAAACCTCATTTATTTGTACTTTTCCTTAAGATAATTTTTTAGGGGGCACCTGGGTGGCTCAGTGGGTTGGTCCTCTGCCTTCGGCTCCGGTCATGATCTCAGGGTCCTGTGATTGAGCCCCACATTGGGCTCTCTGCTCAGCAGGGAGCCTGCTTCCCACCCTCTGCTTGCCCCTCTGCCTACTTGTGATCTCTCTGTCAAATAAATAAAATATTAAAAAAAAAAAAGATAATTTTTTAGGGGTGCCTGCCTGGCTCAGTCAGTGGAGCATGCAACTCTTTTTTTTTTTTTTTTTAAGATTTTATTTATTTATTTGACAGACAGAGATCACAAGTAGGCAGAGAGGCAGGCAGAGAGAGGGGGAAGCAGGCTCCCCGCGGAGCAGAGAGCCTGATGCGGGCTCGATCCCAGGACCCTGGGATCATGACCTGAGCTGAAAGCAGAGGCTTTAACCCACTGAGCCACCCAGGTGCCCCTGGAGCATGCAACTCTTGATCTCAGGGCTGTGAGTTTGAGTCCCACATTGGGGGACTTTTTTTTTTTTTTTTTAAGATTTTATTTATTTATTTGACAGAGATCACAAGTAGGCATAGAGGCAGACAGAG
>PISX010008306.1:0-20678 GCA_004024625.1 Mellivora capensis | reverse complement strand
GGAGCAGAGATTACTTAAAAAAATTCTAAATAATAAACATTTTAATTGAGATATAATATAACATAACATTAGTTTCAGGTGTACAACATAACCATTATTCATATATGTTGCAAAATGGTCATCACAATAAGCAGTTATCCATTACCATACAGAGACCATTTTTTCTTATGATGAGAACTTTTAAGATTTATTCTCTTAGCAACTTTCACATATATAATATTGTTAACTTTCACATATATAATATTGTTCATTTATATATAATAAATATATATAATATAATATTGTTAAATACAGTATTGTTAATTACATCCCCTTATTTATTTTGTAACTGAAAGTACCTTTTGATCACCTTCATTACTTTGCAATATTCTTTATAACTGTTTGGTTCTCAAAAGGCGGCCTAATTAATAGGCTAAAGCTTGCCAGAAGTTTCTGCTGGAACTAACAAGAAAAGGATCTGGTAGTGTCAAAGGCTCCAGGGTTTCCATACAGCTCTGCCACTGATCACCTGCTTTGGGCAACTCTGCCTTCCATAAGCCCTAGGCCCCCCATCGGTGCAGTGATGATTGTCCACCTGAGCAGCCTGTGACTGTCAGGCACTGGTGTCACGCAGACAGTGTCCCTCTGATAGTACCCAGCAGTGAACCACAAAACAGGCCCTTTCAAATCCCCCATGGAACCACCCTGATAGAAGTCAGATTAATTTCTATATACTTAAAACTGTTTTAACACCACATCATGCCTTTCCAAAGATTCTCTAGTTCAGACTGGTCTCCCCATAATTCCCAAAGTTTTACTTGTCTTTGCCTCCATAAAATTTATGTGTGCAATAAATGCTAGTGTAATTCTAGATTCTTATATCTAGAAACCCCAAAGGGTTTCCCACTATGGCAGTGAGCCCAAGTGTAATTGACTACCAGAATCACCTGGGAGCTTTTTTTTTTTTTCCCCTCTTTTTCCTTCCAGAACCACCTAGTGAGCTCCCTCATTCATTCTCTCTTTTCCCTCTCATGCTAAGAATTGCTGCTGTAGGGGATTACTGTTCCTCAGCAGCAAGTGGTGTGTTTCTCAAGTGTATTGATTGGGGCAGAAGGACCAGTGAGAACTTTTAAATAGGAAAAAGGAAGTTGTATAAACAATATCTTTGAATAACCAATTGTCATTGATATTATTCCTACTTTATTCAGGCACTTTGTGGGAATTCTGAACAAGACTTCTGGCCAGATGGAGGTGTATGATGCTGAGTTGTTCAACATGCAGCCACTGTTTTCAGGTAGGGCCCAGTCGTGAAGGCTCACAAAAACACTGCATGTTTTAGCATGTTTTAGGTTTGTTAGATGAGTTAGTGTTTTGTTTTGTTTTGTTTTTTAAGATTTTATTTATTTATTTGTCAGAGAGAGAGCACAGGCAGACAGAGTGGCAGGCAGAGAGAGAGAGAAGCAGGCTCCCTGCCAAGCAAGGAGCCCGATGTGGGACTCGATCCCAGGACACTGGGATCATGACCTGAGCCGAAGGCAGCCGCTTAACCAACTGAGCCACCCAGGCATCCCAGATGAGTTAGTTTTTGATTTGTAAAACATATTTTGTAGTTATTTTTTAAAGGGCGCCTTCCTGCAAATATTTACTGATGGCTTACTATGCTCCAGGCACAAGTTAGGGGTTGGAGACGTCACAAAACAGTCACAAGTCCTGTCTATACAGCATTTACAGATTTGAGATCAGAAAATAGTCTTCTGGAAGCAATCTCATTCTTGATCTCCTAAAGCACTTTTCTCTTGACTGCTGTGATGTGACCCCTTACCCTTGGCTTTCTATGATGTGTGCATCTGCTTACCTCTTCAGTGATGTTTTAGTCACTTTTGTATCTCCCTAGCTGCTCAATACATATTTTAGTGAATCAAAAAAAAAAAAAAAAGTTTTAGTTAAAGATGCTTGAACAGGTAAGCTTGACAATTCACAGACCTGTACCCCTGGGGCTAATAATTCATTATATGTTAATTTTTTTAAAAAAAGCTACTTGAATAGTGATCAGAGCAGAATATTGGAGGGCATATCTGATATTTTTTTCATTCAAAGGCCTTTCTTAACTCTTTGCTGTTCTAGTTGGAGTGGAGGTCTTAGGGTCTATAGCAGGTGATGGAAGTTTCTTACAAGTTGGACAGTAATTTTCATGTTGATGAGAAGTCTACACTTTCTGTTTAAGAGAGTATCCATTTTTTCCCTAATCCAGTGAGAGCTTGTACTGCTTCTCTGCTTTGGCATCTTAGAATGCTCGGGTAGAGTGGAATCTTCCAGAATGATAGGTCAGAGGGTCAGACCCAAGGGACTCCTATTCCCTAAATCTTAAATACTGAGAACCACAGTGGGGCGGGGGGTGTAGATAAGGAAGGATTGTTAATCGTCATGGTAGATCTGCCTAATACCTTCTGAGGTAGTAATTCAGCTTTATTCCCTCAGCACAATGGTGCCAGTCCCATTAAGAATCTGAAGGACCTGGACCTACTTCCTGGAAACTTATTTAATATTTAAGAATATATATATGAGATTTTGCATATGATTGTAAAGGGCTCTTGAGTCCTGAAACCCATCTGTGACTTTCCAGATCTGGACCCCTAGAGTCCAGAAATCCGGAGTCTACAGGTTAAGAATTCCTTGCTTTTTGAATACAGCTACATTTAAATTATTCTCCAAATCCTTTTCTGACTTCTAAGGAGGCAAAGGAAATTATTCATTAATCTGTTGATCAAACAAATTTTTGTTTTCACATGTAAAAAATTTGTAAGTAATGGTTTATTTTAGCCAGCATAAATATATACACATACGTACACACATGCAACATTTATTGATTCCTTACTATGTGCTAGGCACTGTTTTAAGCACTTTCAATGCATGTCATCATTTACTTCATGTAATAACCCTCTGGTGGTTTTATTGATGACGAAGCTGGCACAGAGTTTGAAGGGGACATACTGCTGATATATATGTATGTTATAATACAATATAATATAACTTATGTTATAAGATAATTATAATATCTTAATAGAAATTGTATAATTATATATTAGTAGTACTAATATAAGTATACAACTGGTAATTATACATTACTAATATTAATATATATTATAATTACATTATGTTAAGTTATAATTACATATATATCTCATATATATGAACTGGGAGTGCAATTCAGACAAGGTCACTCTAGAGCTTATGTTCCTGTCCACTACTGTGTCCTGCCCCATATGAGTAGTTTATGGGAGATCAGAGAGAGCTTCATGTAACTAACACATACCTCACATTTATGTCTGCCTTTAGGTCTTTTGTAAGAAAGGCAAAACTATTTACTGGAAAGAGCCGAGGACTTGATTTCTTTTTTTTTTTTTTTTTAAAGATTTTATTTATTTATTTGTCAGAGAGAGAGGGAGAGAGAGCAAGCGAGCACAGGCAGACAGAGTGGCAGGCAGAGGCAGAGGGAGAAGCAGGCTCCCCGCCAAGCAAGGAACCCGATGTGGGACTCGATCCCAGGACGCTGGGATCATGACCTGAGCCGAAGGCAGCTGCTTAACCAACTGAGCCACCCAGGCGTCCCGAGGACTTGATTTCTAATCCCGTCTAGGCCACTGCCTGGTGAACTGACCTGGGACACATTATTTCATTGGGAGGCTTTTTCCTTATTTGTAAAATGAAGAGGTTGGATTAGATGACCTTTCATTTGACCCCTTAATTTATTGTCCATATCCTCTAACTGTATTCTAAAGGCACAGACTAAATGTTCACAGAATCCATCATGTTAAGCTCTGGGAAGTCCTGCAGTAAAGAAATCCGTTTTTCTTAGATTAACCCTGAAATAAATATTAATCACTGTTATAATCTGTGGGTCTTACAGCTTGCTTTTTATCCCCCTCTCTGTTTTCTGCTTGTTTTGTGTTTTGACAGATGAATCAGTTGAGAGTGAATTGACACAAGAGGGTCAGACCAAAAGTTTTAGAGAAAAGGTAAGCGTGACAGAACTGAGACAGGGGAGCTGGAGCACGTTCCTTCTAGGACCGCATTTCTCCGTGCAAAATGAGCTGGCTGAGCAGAGGGCTGCTCCCAGCTCACTGGGTCTGTGGTTCCCCGGACAGTCTACCTGCGGAGACCTCTCGGCCTCACGGAGCGCTGTCCTTCCATCTGGGGCAGCTGGACACAGCTCCGTGCCGGTATTCAGAACTGGGTCGCTGGGCTGACATAGGTGTAGTGTGACACTTGATTTTGGATTTAATGCAAGTTGCAGAAAATACTGGTTGTAGCCTGGAAGCTCTCACATTAAAACAAAGTAAACTTCAGGATTTTCAGCGTGGGTGATCTCACCCCAGATGGCAAGTCAGTTGAGGCTTCAGCACTGCCTGGAGTGCTGTGTTGAGAAGGACGTGAGACTGTCCTCAGGCTCAGTGGGAGAGAGTGAGTGATGAGCAACATGTGCTGTGAGTGTAGGGCTGGAAAACAGTTGGTTGTGCACGGAATTTACCAATCCTCAGTCTAGTCCAGGCTTTCGCCGTTCAAATGGACACGGTTGATTTGTAAATAGCCCGTAACAGTTTACAGAGCGAGTACTTGGATCTATTAATAACAAGCCTTTGCGATAGAAAGGTATGAGTCCCCCCAGTTCACAGGTGAGGGAGTCCTGGCTCAGAAAGGTGGAGAGTTTCCCCACAGTCACACAGCTAGGAGTAGTAGTGCCCAGCCTGTCCCCAGACAAACCAGATTTGTCGCTGCACAGATGGATTCTTGCATCGAAGCCTTTGGAACCACCAAACAGAAGCGGGCTTTGAACTCCAGAAGAATGAACAAAGTTGGCAGTGAATCTCTGAACTGTGCAGTCGCTAAAGCCGCGGAGAATATTATTGATGCGAAGGGTGTGACCGGTAAGCACTGGGACTCAGGATAAGAGTCTGCTCACAGAGGCCGCGTCCTCTTTTGAGATCTTTTACCTGCCCCACAGATGGAAGTAAGGGGCATCAGGGCTGAATTCCTCCCTGCCTCTCCCTGCACGCCTCCGTGGGGAACAGACTCTGGCTATAGTAAGACACGTCTGCCTGCAGGAAGGTCACAGGTAGAGGAGACCAGTGCGGGGACGGGTGTGTGTGCGCTGTGTCTTGGGCGCCAGGGTTCCAGTTGGCAGGGTGCAGAGGGAGAAGGCCTCAGTCTCGGGGTGGTCACAGGGAGGTTTGAGGCAAGAAAACTGATGTGAGGATGATGAACTGAGACAGTGCTTCCCCATGATCTTTTTCCCCAAAAAGATCAGAGGATCTTTTTCTGTTCCTAAACTCATGAGCAGCTTGAGCATTTATTTATATTATTTAAAAATGTACTTATTGTTCAGATGCATTATAAGAACATAAGAGAAAGTTTACATAAGAGCAGTTTTTCTATTAAAATGGGATTTTAGGGGCACCTGGGTGGCTCAGTGGTTAGGTCTCTGCCTACTTGTGATCTCTCTCTGTCAAATAAATAAAATCTTTAAAAACAAAATAAAACGGGATTTTAGGGGTGCCTGGGTGGCTCATTTGGTTAATGGATGACTCTTGATCTTAGCTCAGGTCTTGATCTCAGTGCTGTGAGTTCAAGCCCTATGTTAGGCTCCATGCTGGGCGAGGAGCCTACCTAAAAATAAATAATAAAATAAAATGGAATTTTAGTAGTTTTTAGACAATCTTTTTAAACCCTGCGATTATATAAATATTTCCCTAAGTTTCCTTTCAGTATTTTTATAATTCTACTTTTAACATTTAAATCTTAATGAAGATTTTTTTTTTAAGATTTTATTTATTTATTTGACAGACAGAGACCGCAAGTAGGCAGAGAGGTAGGCAGAGAGAGAGGAGGAAGCAGCCTCCCTGACGAGCAGAGAGCCCGATGTGGGGCTCAATCCCAGGACCCTGAGATCATGACCTGAGCCGAAGACAGAGGCTTTAACCCACTGAGCCACCCAGGCGCCCCTTAATGAAGATTTTTTTTTTGGCATATGGTACAGACCTAATTTTATATTTTCCAAAGGATTAGCCAGCTGTCCCCAGCTCCATCCTTTTTTTTTTTTTTTGTAGATGCTTTAAAAAATCATCCTTCTCACTTGAGCATGTTCTGTCTGTTCTGTTCAGTTGTCCTTTCTGTTCCTGGGGCAGCACCAGACTCTTTGGATTTCAGTAGCCTCATCTTCCAGTTTGTTTTCTGATGGGGCAAATTCCTCCATCCCTCCTTATTTTTGACAAACTGGTTAGAGTAGCATGCCTTTTTTCCCCAGGTGATCTTAAGAATTACTTTGTCAAATTGCCTCAAAATCCCATTGAGAAAAAAATGGAGAGAATCAACATCTTCTTTACAATATTATACTTTCTTATCCGGAACATAGAAGTATGCGTCTCTGTTTATTTGAAAGCATAAGTAAACTTTTGAATTTTTTTGTTCAGTTGACTCTCAGCTGTCAAAGGACATTTAAAAAGAAAAGAAAAAGGGGCACCTGGGTGGCTCAGTTGGTTGAGCATCTGACTCGTGATTTAGGCCCGGGTCATGACCCTAGGATCCTGGGATCAAGCCCCACATTGGTCCCTGCTCAGTGGGGAGTCTGCTTCTCCCTCTGCCCTTCCCCCTACCTGTGCTCTGTCTCCCAAATAAATAAAATTTAAAAAAACAAGGGTGGGGCGCCTGGGTGCCTCAGTGGGTTAAAGCCTCTGCCTTCAGCTGGGATCGTGATTCCAGGGCCCTGGGATCAAGCCCCGCATCGGGCTCTCTGCTCAGCGGGGAGCCTGCTTCCTTCCTCTCTCTCTGCCTGCCTCTCTGCCTACTTGTGATCTCTGTCTGTCAAATAAATAAATAAAATCTTTAAAATAAATAAATAAACAGGGGTACCTGGGTGGCTCAGTCATTGGGCATCTGCCGTCAGCTTGGGTCATGATCCCAGAGTCCTGGGATTGAGCCCTGCATTGGTCTCCCTGCTCGGTGGAAGCCTGCTTCACCCTCTCCCACTCCCCTTGCTTTTGTTCCCTCTCTTGCTGTTGTCTCTCTCTCTGTCAAATAAATAAATAAAATCTTAAAAAAAAAAAAACCTTGGGGCACCTGGGTGGCTCAGTGAGTTAAGCCTCTACCTTCAGCTCAGGTCGTGATCTCAGGGTCCTGGAATCGAGCCCCACATCAGGCTCTCTGCTCAGCGGGGAGCCTGCTTCTCCCTCTCTCTGCCTGCCTCTCTGCCTACTTGTGATCTCTCTCTCTGTCAAATAAACAAATAAAATCTTAAAAAAAAAGCCTTAAAAAAAGAATTCACCTATTTCCCATCATTTTACCAGATGAACTATTAGAATATTCCTATATTCCTCTCTGTCCATGTTAATATACTTGCTTAATTCTTTTTTTATATAATTCTTTTCTTTCTTTTTAAAATTTTACTTATTTATTTGACAGAGAGAGACAACAGCGAGAGAGGGAACATAAGCAGGGGGAGTGGGAGAGGGTAAAGTAGGCTTCCTACCGAGCAGGGAGCCTGATATAGGGCTCGATCCCAGGACCCTGGGACCATGACCAGAGCCGAAGGCAGGTGTTCAATGACTGAGCCACCCAGGCACCCCTACAATTCTTTCTTTTTTTTTTTTTTAAACAATTTTATTTATTAGAGAGGGAGGGAGAGCACAAGCAGGGGAAGCAGCAGGCAGAGAGAAGCAGGCTTCCTGCCGAGCAGAGAGCCCAATACGGAGCTCAATCCTAGGACCCTGGGATCATGACCCAAGCTGAAGTCAGATGCTTAACTGACTGAGCCACCTAGGCGCCTCTGCTTACTTAATCCCTACGTGGTTCTTCTTTTAGGGTCGTTCAGTTTTATATTCTAATTTTTCGTTTTCATTCACAATTTGTGGAATTTTCTGGATGTTAAGCCATGAATGGCTCTCTTCCTCACTTTTAGCTTCTCTTATATTGTAAATATTTATTAGTCCACCCGTCCCTCCCAGCTATTGTGCGGGCTGCTTGAGGGGAGCCGTGCTGCGTGTGCCTTCTCCAGGGCCGGGTTAGGTTTGTGTCATGAGTGGACATCAGCCCGGTCAGGCCTCATTGGCAGAAGCATCCCGATTAGGAGTTTCTGGGCCAATTAATCTTGAGTACACAAGTTACAGAGTACTGGGGAGCCTGAACTCAAACAGTGTGAGACCAGCACCATCTCTTCCTTTATTGAAAAGCTCTGGTCAATGACGCCATCCATGATGACCTGCAGGATGACTCCCTCTACCTTCCTCCCTGCCACGCTGATGCCACCAAGCCTGAAGACGTGTATAAGTTTGAAGACCGTATCCTTGTTGCAATAGAAATGCTGCTTTATTTCACAGTTGAGAGGCGCACACGTGAGTGGGCAGACAGGCTCTCTGAGGACGTTGCTGGTGCCATCACGCTCACAGAAGTACTTGCCCTGGCGACATTGCTGGGAAGCCAGCTAGGCTTTCTCACCAGCTGTGGGACCGGCCCTCAGCCCCTGGGAGTCCAGCCCATTTCTCAGCAAAGTGCCAGATATCCTCAAGCTCAGCCCTGAGGGGGCCACTCTCTTTGGGTAGTCAAAATAAGACTTTCACATCAGCCCTAAGTCTAGGGCAGACTGATTTGTAAAAGGTAGAGCATAGAATTTTCCTACTGGTTGGTCTGGTCACAAGGAACATAACTGCAGTGGCTTTGTAATCAGCTGAGGAGGCAGAAAAGCCCCAGCAGGGAATGGGCTCTGGGCTAGGAGTCTGGAGAACTGAGTCCCTGCAGTCAGTCCCAATACTATGTGGTCTTCCCCAATCAGGGCCTCAGCTTTCCCATCTCTAACATGGGGCCACTCTGAGATGAGTGAGCTCGTTGGATGTTTCCATTTTGGTCAGATTATGTTCTTGACCTGTCACTAGTTCTGTCCACCGCGGAGTATGAAGCTCTTCAGAGCCCCTCCGAAGCTTTCAGGAACGTCTCCTCAGAGGAAATACTGAAGATGATTGAAGAGAACAGGTACCCCCCTCCCCTGCCCTGGGATGGATAGAGTGTCTGAGGCAGTGCACGTCAGAACACGACAGTAGTCAGACATGAAGTGGACCTTTAGGGATGTCCGTTGGTGAGGGTGTATGTCTTTTCGACATTTGAACATGAATGAGCCAGTGTTTTCTTGAAAACGTTTCCGGCCTCCGTCCCAAGGCTGTGGGTGGCATTCAGGGGAGAGAGAGGAGGCCTCTGAGTGCATGGCGCCTTTGGCTGAGCAGAGGGTGGTGAGGCCTTGTGGTGTGGGGCTTGGAGCCAGAGCTGGTCTGGTGTCGCCAGTGTTAACGCTGACAGTGATCGTCCCCGGTGGGGCCCAGGTGCCAACCCGTGACTAGGTGCCAGTGGACACGTCACACATAAAATCACTTTATATACAAGTCACTTTGTACACTTTATACATAAAGTCAAATTTATGGGGGTGCCCTGAGGGCTCAGTTGGCTAAGGGTCTGACTCTTGATTTCAGCTCAGGTCATGATCTCAGGGTCGTGAGATCAAGCCTCCGCTTCCAACCCTGCACTTCCAGGGAGTCTGCTTCTTTCCCTCTCTCTCCCTCTGCCCCTCCCCCCACTTGTGTATATGCTTGCACTCTAAAAGAAATAAATAAATTTTATTTTATTTATTTAAACTTAAAAATTTAAACTTAAAAATATTTATTTATTTAAACTTAAAAAGTTAAGCTAATTTAAATGGTGTGTATTTTAAAATACTCAGATTATCTCCCCTGTTTCCTTTGGCCCTTCAAGCAGCTTTTCTTTTACAATGACAGTGGAATTTTCTTACTTTTTGAGTTTTTTTCTTTTAATAATTTTGTCTTGAGAAAATGAAAAATTGTCAACCCTGGGTTGGTTCCCTAGTTTTCGAGAGTGCTTTCTTTGGTTTTCGTTCCAAAGATACATGTGCAGAAAAGCTTATTCCTGGTTCTTGGTTGTCTTCATGTAACTGTGGCTGCACAGCAGGTGCAGGAATGAGCTCTGGGCTGAGAATCTGGAGAACAGAATCCCTGAGCTCTGCCGGAGATACTGCGTGGTCTTCCCTCTCAGAGCCTCAGTTTTGTTATCTGTGAAATGAGGCTGCTGTAAGATGACCTTGAAGAGCCTTCTCACCTCTCTGAGTCCAGGATCCTCCTGGTGGTGGAACAGTACATAAAAATAACGGCTAATGCTGAAGGAGCTCTTACATGTGCCAAGTACTGTTCTAAATGCTCTCCTTGCATTGTCTCATTCAATGCACCAAAAAATCCTAGGAGGAGGCTACTATCTTTATCGTAAATGTTTAGGCGGAGATGGTATACAGAGATGTATAGAATATAGAGACTTGCCTAAGCCACTAAATGGCAGAGAGGGGGTTCAAATCCGGGCAGTCTAACTCAAGAGCCTGGGCCCCCAAGCACAACATCAGGATGGGGCGGACTGTCTGGCAGACTGTTGGCGGACTGTGCCGAGTCTGTTCTGCCTACGAATAAAGTTTTGTTGGAACACAGCCGTGGCCATTCATTTGTGTATGATTAATGGCTGCTCTTGCACTACAGGGGCAGCTCTGAGTAGATGCAGCAGAGACCACAGGGCCCACAGAGGCTGGAATATTTATTGTCTAGCCCTTTAGTGCCCTAGCCCTGTGCTCGCCGTGTTACAAGGAGCATTAGCAGGATGGCCCTTCCTCAATTGTTGTGTATCAGCTGTGGCAGATGCCCGCTGTTTTCATTGTGAGAGCGGGAGTGGCTCCTGACAGCTGGTCTTAAATGCATTCCTCCCTTGCCCCCCCCCACTCTGCCCTTGTTTTAGCCACTGCTCCTTTGTCATAGAAGCATTGAAGTCTTTGCCATCAGATGAGGAGAGCCGAGACCGCCAGGCCCGATGCATATGGTTTCTGGACACGCTCATCAAATTTCGAGCACAGAAAGTGATCAAGCGGAAAAGTAAGTAGACATTTTATTCTAGTTATTTCCAGCCTGTTACTTGTCTCTTAGACCAGCTCTGATGAGAGAAGAAAATGCCTGTGCTTGTGCAGATCTTTATTTCTGTGTAACGGAGTTCCTGTGGGCCCCACCAGCATGCCGAGACGATTGGCCCGGCTCTTTCCTCATCTGAAAGTGGGGACAACTGGGTTGTACGATTGTTCAGAGCTTACATTGACTGCTCTTTCTTCTGCACTGGGCAAAGTACAGTATCCAGTCAAATCAAATGAAAATTTTAAGAGACGGTTGGACAAACGTCAGTCCTGTGGGGAGAAAAATTGGCTTTGCTCACATGAAGGCCGGTGGCAGGGCTGTGTTGTGTCAGCTAAGTTCCGACGGAGAGAGAAGAGAGTCTATTTCCCCTGGTGACCCGTGTCACCTGCAGTGAGGGCCACGGCAGGTTGGGGGGTGCCCCACACTCCTGTCTCCCCAGAGTTAAACCCACCTATGGTTTCAGGCCCAAGCCGGTGCCGTCTCGTTACAGTGCTAGAGCTCCCCAGAGTCTGTATGTTGTCGGTACTTGGTTGTGGCTCATTTTCACGTTCCAGTCGCCCTTCTTTCCCTCTCCCTGGGCTTTTGCCACAGTCTATGTTGCATCTTAATGAATTCTGTGACTTCAGGCCTCATCGGAGTCTGTTCCTCCTTCTCACCGCTGCCCCGTCACAGATGTCTCTCGGGCGCATACGGCCTGCGGGCGGAAGCACCCCGAGCACGTGTGCCTTGGCAGGTGGCTGTCCTGGGTCATGGGCCCCCGCTTCTCTTCCCACACGGTTCTATTCCTTGTGGTGGCGCAGCTGTTGGCCTCTTGTCCTAGCTCACGGAGGAGGTGTGGTTCGAGGGTTTGGAAACAAAATGCACAAACTCACCTTTGTGTTGCAGGCGCCCTGGGACCCGGAGTCCCCCACGTCATCAACAGCAAACTGCTGAAGCACTTCACCTGCTTGACCTACAACAATGGCAGGTCAGGGCCTGATTTCCGGTGCTTGACTTCCGGGGCTTCTGCCTGTAGAGGAGACAGCAGGCGGGAAGGGTTGGGCAGGGGCACTAGAGCATGGATTGGCTTCCATGTCCGCAGACACTGCTGAGGAGAGCACTCGTGGCCATTTGCAGGGGCCTGGGGTCAAGGTAGTTGAGGAGGAAACCCTACATATTACATGCTCTGTGCCCCTTGGAGAAGTTCCCATTAGCAGCTCTAGGAAGTCCTGCCATGGAGACTTCTTTCAAGGAACCCTTCCTCATACCGCACAGAACCAGTGTTCCATGGGAAGGCAGTGTAGCAGAAAAGCACAGGCCAGTGTGATGAGTTTGGGGAAAGAACCCAGAGCAGCGTATCTGGCCTTCTTTCCTGCTCTGAGTGTGCTTGGAAACATTAGCAACTGGGTTTGAGATGACTTTTCCCAGCAGCCCAGCTGAGCAGTGGGGTCAGGCTCTGAGGGTCCTTATCATTTCGAGACTCTAACTCTGCCTGGGGAAAGTATACATGTGGCTTTCTTTGTCCCACCTGGAGGGGATGCTGGGGTTGCCTCACTGCTCCACTGTGTGTGACGGCGTGGGCACTATGACAGGACCTCGAATGGTGCTCAACTTTTTTTCTTCTCCCCAAGATGGGAAGACATTGTGTGTGTATGAGAACAGGCTTGGATGTTTTTATTTTGCTCTCAGAATAATCATCTCACGCACTGTCTCTCCTTTACTGCCACGGCCTTTGCAGCCTGCGGAACTTGATTTCAGATTCCATGAAGGCAAAGATCACTGCATACGTCATCATACTTGCCTTGCACATAAGCAACTTCCAGATTGACCTGACAGTGTTACAGAGAGACTTGAAGCTCAGTGAGAGAAGGTGAGCAGCACGGAATTACAGAGCTCCCTGTGGGGGCTTGATGCATTTCCAGTACTACTGGAAAGCAGAATGTGCCATCGAGGGAACTGGGGATGTGTAGTATGGACAAGATTTGGGACCGGGGGACAGTTGTCAGTGCCTGAGTGAGTAAACAGAAGAGCAACCAGACATCTTGGAGTAAGCCTTGTCTTGTGAGGTGTAGTATTAAGTCTGTGATGATCTCAGTGATTTCCCTACAAAACAACAGGAGAACCCTCAGTTAGAGAAGTCAGTGACTTTCCCAGGCTCACACAGCCAAAAAAGGGAATAGTTGGCCTTCAGGCCTGAGGCTTCCCATAGCATTTTGTCCCTGTATACACAAGCAGTCTTGGAATTAGTGTCACTGGGGAGAGGAGGCCTGTATGGTCCCAAGGGGTGGAGGCCAGGGCTGGGCGTTGTAAGAGAACCCAATCTCAGCTTAGCAAAAAGAACTTTCTCCGAGTCAAATGGAAGGGGCTGCCAGGCAAGGTGTGGGAAACACAGTGGGGCTGCCATTTGCCAGGGATGTCACACAGCTGCTGTAACCCAGCAGCCCTGCTGAGCGGCAGGGACAGACTGGGAGGATCCTGGGAGAGTTGGCAGAGTTGTAGTCTTGGGCCCTTTCCAGCCCTGCCAGGAGGGATTCAGACTAAGTAGGGGGCCGAACTTCCAGGATCGTGAACCGCGGGGTATGTTGGCCTCTGTCGGTGGTTTCAGGGCATCTGCTGTCCAAGGCTGTCAGTGTTCCAGGAGAGCCTCTGAGAACACCTCTGTCTGGACTCTTGCAGCAGTCCCTGGGGGGTTCTCCTGAGGGCTGTCCATAGAAGGCGTTCTCACAGGCAGTGAGTTTGAAAATAAAAGAGAAAAAAGGTACTTGGAGCCTATAAAAGCTCTACCAAAATTCTAGCGAATGCTCAGTCCTGGTTATCAGAAGTAAACAGGGTTGTTAATAGTGTCAGGATAGCCTGGTTTTCCATCACTTATATGGATATTTTCTGATGACGAGACATTAAATTGAAATTGTCTTTCTGATGACTCTGGATCTTGTTTCCTTCTCTGCTTTGCTCTGGGGGCCACATTGGGGATTCTGTCTTTTGGCCAGGAGCGTGATGTGCTGCTCCCTCCTGTCAGGCCTCCCTGAGCAGACCTGCTGAGGACGTTCTCCCCCATTTGTTCTGTGTTTGTTCCTTAGGATGATGGAGATCGCGAAAGCCATGAGGCTGAAGATCTCTAAAAGAAGGGTGTCTCTAGCAGCTGGCAGGGAGGAGGCTCACAAACTGGGCACTCTGTCCATCCCACTGCCTCCAGCCCAGACCTCGGAACGCCAGTCCAAGCGGAGGAGAATCACCTAGAGGCTTGCTTTCTGCATGGAGCATTTTGGCCACGCACAGCCACTACTTCTATTCATTTCCATTTTTATTTTTAAAATGAGAAGAAAAAGAAGCCTTGCCTTGGCGTGGGTATGAAGCCAGAAGGCAGCATCTCAAGTTGTGCTGGTCTTCAGCGGAAGCATGAAGTGATAGCCCTGTTGGACTTGACCTCTCTTCTTTGGTGTGTCTGTGATGATGAATGGCAGCTGGTTCCCATGGGAGGGTGGGGCCTGGGGAGGTCAGAGTCAGCTGATCTTACAGTCTGCACCCTGGGGCACATCTAATGGATAATGTTAATAAAGAGAAATGTGAAGGGCCCCTGGAGTGTATAGTGAGGAGGATATAGCCCAGCTGGGCTGGGAGGAGGCCTTAGGCATCATCAGTAGCTAAGGATGGGCCGCCCCGTCTCGGGGCTGCCAAAGGGGTGCCGTGAACTTGAGGCTGCCATCAGAGTGGAGCCAAATCAGAGGATGTGATCAGCCCCTTCGGTCGCTCTGCCTGGCTCAGGCCACACGGAAGGCAGGGGGCAGCTCTGAAAGCTCATTCCTGAGAGAGGTGAATTAGAGTGAAGGACGGAAAACACATTGTTCTAGCTCTCCTTCAAAGGGGGTTTAATGTGTGGACAGAAAGCTACAGGATTATGAAAGGCTGCACGAGTGTGGGAGTCAGGCGGCGGCTCCTGGAGCTATGAGGTTTGAGGGTGCACAGCTGCAGCTGCTTCCTCGGGCAGGCGTGGACACCCACTGCTCCCCGACACTGCCGCTGGGCCTCCTGGGGCTGGTGACTGGGTCCCACAGTGCTGAGGGCAACCTCCCCTGCTTTCAGTATCTGCATTTGCACTCCTGGGCTGCTCAGCACAAACAGCCCAAAGATCGGGAAGCTGGTCTCCATCTTGCTTCCTCCTTCTGTGAACGTTTGACCCTTGAACAACCCAGGGTGAGGGGCGCCAACCCCTCGCAGAGTCAATCCGTGTATCGTTTTGACGCCCCCCCCCCCCAAACTTTGCTAATAGCCTGCTCTCAACTGTACGCCTTACTGGTAAACAGTTAACACATACTTTGTGTGTTACACGGATTACATCCTGTGTTCTTAAGGTAGAAAAAAGGATGGTAGGAAAACACAGTGCTTTTATTTATTGAAAAAAAATTCACATGTTCAGTGGGCCCATGTTCAAGAGTCAGCTGTGATTTCATGGTTTTCTACCAGGCGCATGTATTACTTCTGTAATCCACAGGGGTAAATGAGTTTTATTTAAGAAGAAGAGAGAAGCTACTGGAGGGTATTGTTGGAGCTTCAGGGCACTGAGAGCAAGACGGGGGCACATCGTTTATTTTGCAAACGCGAAACAGGTAGTGTTTTCATAAGGAAGAGTGGTCTTGGGTCCTTTTGTGTGAGTGGATTTATAGACGTGAAAGCTTTGGGGGAAGGAAATTGATTTTTTTTTCTCCTCTGAACTTTTGAAATTATTCCTTCCACCCCATTTGTGATTGAGCCCATGGAGGTATTCTTACTTTTTCCTCTCTTGGGCACTGCATCAGACTTAAAAGTGTTAACTGGCGTGGGATATGGGGTTGCTAAAGTGACCCCCCTTGAAGTCTTCACGGGAGTCTCTTGAGTGCTTAAAAAATGGGGTCCCGAGGAAGACCACCTTCTGGAATCTGTCTTGCTCTTCTGCCTGGTTTCAATCCTGCGCTCTGGCAACCCCGGATAATGGGTCAGAAACCGGCCCGGCATCACTGGGATGGAGGTCCCCATCGGCCCCGGGGAAGGGGCTCAGGGAGAGGCACGTGCATCGGGCGCTGTCTGTTGGAAAGGTTTATGGGGAGGCCAATCTGGCATCACCTTATCCTGGGGACGTAACATTAGTCTGCAGAAAAAGAGAGCAGAGCTGGGTAGAGTCTCTTTAAATATTAGTAATAGTGATGCCTTTTGCCACACATCTCCAAAGAGCTCGGAGCGGTGCAGACATTACCTCAGTGTTCTTGGGTGAGAAGCTGATGGCTAGTATTATGGTCTCCATTCGGGGCAGAACGTAGCAAACGCTTCAGATAGTGGAGCTGAAGTCAGGAGTGGCTCCGACCAGACACTGACTGATAAAAAGATTCGAGACATTTTGGGACATATTCTCCTACAGTTGTACATTTCACACACGTGAACTTGCCTTCCCGCATTTTGCTCCACGGCATTAATGAGGGTCTACATGAGCAAGGTGCAGTGCTGAGCACTGTGGTTGGAGGTGAAGTTTAATCTCCTTATTCCTATGCTTTAGGCCTTTGGTGATAGGGCTTCTACCTGCAGGTACCACCCTAAGTCCCTCAACTTTTGGTCTCCCACATTCCTCTTCCTGGTCTTCAGGGTCGCCTCATGCCTTCTCCACTTCTGTGCCCTTATCTGGGCCCTTCTCCCTAGCCCTGCTGGTGTCCCTGTCCTATCCTTCATGGCCTGCCCAACAAAGCCTGCCCTGACCCCACCCCACTGTATCCACAGCCGGACGTGAGCTCCAACACCAATCACGGCCAGCCTCTCTGCTGTGGCCCTTACTAATCTCTCCTTGGTATTTTTTTTTTAAAGATTTTATTTATTTATTTGACAGAGATCACAAGTAGGCAGGGAGAGGAGGAAGCAGGCTCCCTGCCAGGCAGAGAGCCCGATGTGGGGCTCGATTCCAGGACCCCAGGATCATGACCCGAGCCGAAGGCAGAGGCTTTAACCTACTGAGCCACCCAGGTGCCCCTCTTCTTGGTATTTTAGTGATTTCCTGCTCTCGGACATTCATGACTGGACCAGAGATGGTCCGGTCCATCCTTGTGTCTCTCTCAGTGACTCGCAAGTACTCATTGGACAAAGGAGTGAAACTGGCGGGGGCGGGGGAGGTGCAGAGGATCAGGGGCAATGAAGGAACCCCAGTGGGCCTGCCCCCTCCTCTGGTGCCGATCCCTAAGGCTCCTGGTGGCCTACAGGCCTGTTCTGTCCTCTCATCACCCACACCTTGTTCCACCCCATCCTTGTGGTTGAAGGTCATTCTCTCCATGGCATTCTGGAGAAACAGGAGAAAAGAGACGTGAGGTGGTCTCGATCTTCGTGGACCTCGGTTGTGCAAGGCCTCCTCCTGCTGGGAGGGCTCTCTCCAGAGCCTTCTCCGTTCGTGAGCCAGCTCGAGGCTGGGACCGCCGCGTGCTCCACCTGCAGCAGGTTGTTCGAGGCCGGGCAGGTCATTTAATCTTCCCGTGGTGTCATTCCCCCATCTGTAGAGGGGGGGATAATGTGTTTGAGGGTGACCTACCTCCAAGAGAGGCTTATCGACTTAATGCCGAGCTGTTCACTTTAACCCAAGGCGGCTGGGCAGACCCGGCAGGCCGGCCGGTGTGGACTCAGCGCTGCAGCGTCGCAGTGGCCCGTGGCCCAGCGGCAGCCAGGTCGCTGTCATGGCACGTAGGCTCTCCTCCCTGGGCCGGTTCAGGTGGCCAAGGTGGGGAGATGAGAGTGGTATCTGGAGGGCTTCTGGGGCTGTGCTGCTGAAGGGGGAGAGGCCAGACCCCCGTCGGGGGCACGGCTGGGGCCGCCCAGGATCCTCGGGAGAGTGGGTGCCGGGCCACTGGGGACCATCCGACTTGGCCACGTGGCCCAGTGATCCGCTTTACTTGGGCTCATTGACAAGTGATTTGAAGATCATTGGATACTCACCTTGTGGCTATGATCTCCCGGAAGGGGCCTTTTCTCTTTAAAAAGAGCCCGCTGGGAGGCCCAGGAGCAGCATGGGGAAGAGGGGAGGTGCCACTGCCGGGAAGAGCAGCTGATTTCTCTCCTTGGACGACTCTCCTCAGCTCTGCTCCACTGGTAAGTTGTGTTCTCCTTATGGAACATGTCCTGCTTTCTGTAGATTATTCTCAGTAAGGGAGCTGGGCTTTTAATAATTGTAGCATTTTAAAAATTAAGTTTGTGATTCCAGTCACCATACAGTGCTGTATGAGTTTCAGGTGGCAATAGAGTGACTCAGCACTTCCCTTCAACACCCTGTGCCCTCCTTAATCCCTGTCACCTGTGTCACCATCCCTCTACCTTCTCTGGAAACCATCATTTTGTGGTCTATAATTAAGAGTCTGTTCTTGGTTTCTCTTTTTTCTTTGCTTGTTTGTTCCTTAAATTCTTAAACTTCTTTAATTCTTAAATATGAATAGAATTATATGGTATTTATCTTTATCTGATTTATTTCACTTAGCACATACTCTGTAGCTCCATCCACATAATTGCGAATGGCAGGATTTCATTGGTTTTATGGGCGAGTAATATTACTAACTAGTATTTTTCCTATATATTTTAAAATCTGTTTCCATGGTATATTCTTGAGCTCTTATTCTGTGAAACCTGTAAGGACCTATTTAGCAAGAGGCTTCCATTAAGGTTAAACAACAACCTTGTTGTTTAACCCTTAAACTGTCCCTGCTCCCCTTCCCCCAGGGGACTGACTTAAAAACAAGTCCTGGAAACCAGCTCCAGGTAACAAAGCCCAGATACAAGGATGGGTCAGGCCAGGTGGAGACATCCGATCAGTGGAGGGATGCATACTGTCTCCCTAGCTACCAAGGAGTATGCCGCCCCACCTTTGGGAGCCTTTTGGGCGCCAATTCTTTTTTTTTTTTTTTTAAGATTTTATTTATTTGACAGAAATCACAAGTAGGCAGAGAGGCAGGCAGAGAGAGAGGAGGAAGCAGGCTCCTTGCTGAGCAGAGAGCCCAATGCGGGGCTCGATCCCAGGACCCTGGGACCATGACCTGAGTCAAAGGCAGAGGCTTCAACCCACTGAGCCACCCAGGCATTGGGCACCAATTCTAACCAAGGTGTGATAGGCTAGGTCAAATGTCTACTATAGGGTAAATTGTAATTCAATTGGTCACCTAGCATCACTGTGCAGCTTTCTCTGTGTGTTACAATCTCATTGGCCACCTGTGCATGGCTAGGCCCGACCCCATGGCCTTTGCCCTTAAAAGCTAGTCTGTGAAACAGAGAAGGGTCGCCCTCTCTGTAAGAGGCATGGCCCTGGCCGGTCAGTTTGATTCTGGATGCTTGGCGCAAAATAAAGCTTTGCTTGACCTTCACTTTGTATCAGTCTCGCTCCTTTAATCACGGACCCATTATTGGGGCCTAACAAAACCTGTTTAAGTGAAGGTTCTTTCAGTTTTCATAATTGCAACAATTTATTGCACTTATCTTCTCCAGCTTAACTTAATTATTTCTCATGTTTTCAGTTTCCAAATTGTGGTATCTTTGAGCATTTTTTAGAGATATGCATAATACTAAGTTTTAGAACTAAATTGCCAACAAGGTTTCAAAATGATGAAATCATAGGATGTAAGACCTGGCCCTGGACATCGTTCAGGCTGAGCCTCTCTGAGGTTTTGATGGGGCAGTGATGTTCTGAGAGGGTAATGAGCGCTCATAGTTACCCATAACCAGTGACAGAATCAGGACTCAAACCCTAGTCTCCTAACTCCCTTATCCGTGATTCTCCAGTCTACTCTATAGGATTTAGTGTCTGAATTACAAGTGAGAAGGAAAAATCAAGTTATGATTTTGCTTTTCCATGCGCCTTAATCTGATTAAAAATGAGTTATTTAGCTTTAGAAATGCCTGTGTCGTGTACCACAGTTGGTCCTCCTACCTGGATTCATTTGCCCACCTAGAACAAGGATCCTTAAAGTGTGGTCCGATCAGCATTACCTGGAGCTTGGTAGAAATGCAAAAGCTGAGCCCCACCCAAACCTACAGACACAGAAACTACAGGCCTGGGGCCCACCTGTGTTGTAACAAGCTTCGCAGCTCCTTGGTAGAGTCAGAACCCCCGCCTGGCAGGACTTAAACCCGCCCCCTTCTCCGCCCGCCGTGTTTGACACTAGTACAGGGATGTGGGGGGCTCTTGTGGATTTCATGCTGTCCTCACTGAAGAAGGAGCTTCTCTCTTGCTGCTGCCAGTTTGTTTGTTTGTTTTTTTGTTTTGTTTTGCTGCTGCCAGTTTTTGCTGATGGTTCCCCCTCAGCCCCTCTGCTTCCTTCCTTCTGCACAACCCACAAGCACATGCTCACCCACACACACCCCGCAGGAGTGAAAGATCTGTGGGTAAATAATGATAGTAAATAGGAGATTTCGGTAGAAACGGGTTTGTTGACCAAACGTCCCAAACACTGGATGGAGTTCGTATGTTTCCTACTTGCTAGCCCCTCTAAGCACCCTGATAAATTTGGCTGCTGCTGACCATATTGTACTGTTTTCTGCCATTTGTTACTTTAGTGCCTTCTGTTTGCATGACATATGTTCGGTGTGAGGGGAAAATGTATTTGGGTTTAGAGTTTACCAGGAGGTACAGAATATGTTCAGAAATAGCGGTAAGACAAGCCCGCTGGGGATAAATACATGAGAATCATCTGTAGTGAAAGGATGTGGAAGCCTAGAGATGGTGGGCAGGTGTGGTGG
>PISX010008305.1:0-82926 GCA_004024625.1 Mellivora capensis | reverse complement strand
GTGGAGGGTGCAAGTGGGGGGAGGGAAGATGGAGAAAGAGGAGGCTGATGGCACACTGGGGTCAGATCCCAGAGGATGGGTGAGCTGGGCTGTGCAGTCCGGGTTTCATCCTGAGGGCCCTGGAGAGCCCTGGACGGATGGAGGGGAGTTGAGGGACAAAGTGACTGCTCTGTGGGCATGGGTGCCTGTGGGGGGCCGAGTTCCAGGAGGAACTGGCTCCTCTAGCCCCAGACCTAGAAGAAGCCCCTCTTCCCCTTCTTCCCCTTCCCTCCCCTCCCCTCCCCAGCATTTTCTCTCTTCCCCTCCTTTGGACTCCCCGCCTCTCTCTCTTCTCTCTCTCTACCCTCCCCCCATTCCTTCTGCTCCCCCCGCCCCTCCCCTTTGCTCCCTCCGGACCTGTCCCCTGCCTGGGCTTCCCTAGCATCTGGGCTGAGCGGCACTTGCGAGAGCCTGCAGCGCCACCTGCCGGCGGAGCCGGCACCGCCGCGGGGTCGCCACACCCGGAGGAGGGCGCAGGCCCTCTTGGCCCCTGCAGCAGGTGCCAGCCTGCCTGCGAGTCCCAGATTCCCTCTGCCGCCCGCAGCCCCGGGTCCGCTGCTCTGAGGTGACACTGGCGTAGACTGCAGCCCCGTCTCCGTCTCCCCTGACAACCCTCATTACCCGCCAGGCTCCTCTCCCCAAAGACCAGGCTCCAGAACTGATGAGCCTAATTAATGAGAGACTGCCTTCCCTTGCACACCGGGCTGGCCGCGGGCCTAAGGACGCCAACGTTTCCTATGCTCCAGGGTGGGGCGGGCTGAGCCGCTGCACACCCATATCACAGGTGGGGAGACCGAGGCTCAAACAGGGGTGGTTGGGCAGATTACTCAGGACCCAGACCCTGGCACCGTGCCTTATCTGTTCCGTAATCACTCATGATCACCCACGCTGTGCCACCAGGAGCCCTGAGACCAGGGACAGAGAGAAGGAAAGGCAGTGGTGGAAGTCCCTGCCCCAGGGGGGGGGGGGGGGGGGTGTATGTAAGTGACGCTTCTGGTGCTGGGTGAGTGATTTGACAGAAATGTATCAATTACTGTGAGAGCCCAGAGAAGGTGCTGGCAGCCCAGGGGGGCTTCCAGAAGGGGGCGGGCAGGGGAGGTCTGAACTGGCTTCACGGAGGAGGTGGTGACTGAGCTCATTCATCAGGGCAGAGTCCGAGTTGAGTTTGCTGGGGGGAAGATGATGGGAGGGCCTTCCAGGCAGGGGGAACAGCATGCCCGATGGCATGGGGGCCAGAAAAAGCAGGAGGATGGGGAGTTCTGTGCCACCCAAGGGATGGTGGGTGCCCTCAGGCTGCAGAAGAGGGCCAGATCGGGAAGGGGTTTGGGCCTCTTCCTGTAGGCTTTAGGGAGAGGAGATATGAGAGTAATCGTGATCACAGTGTATATTAATAGTCCCAGCTAACACTTACTGAGGGCTTCCTGTTTGCCAGGAATATTCTGAATACCTTAGACATTTATTTCTCCCACTAATCTTAAGAGGATTATTGCCACCTCTATTTTATAGAGAGAAGGAGACACAGAGAGGTTAAGTCACTGCCCCAGGTCACCCAGCTAGTAGGTGGCAGATTTGACCCCAGCCTCTGGCTGCAGAGCCTGTGTCCTCACTGAGGACATTATAAACAGGGGTGCGAGGCTGCGAGGGAGAGGACCCCAGAGCTCCTTAGGCGATAAGGGCCACTGATCAGATGTGGGGATGGGGGAGGAGGCAGGCTGACTCTCAGCCTTACTCTGATGGGGCCATTGGATATCACTCTTTCAGAGAACAAATCCTTGCCTCAGGTCTGCCCAGGCTTGGTCTCTGCCCTCAGGGAGCTGACATTTCAGCAGACAGAGGAGCAATGAACGTAAAGACAGGCCTGGGGAAGGTAGCCGTGGACAGTGACCCTGACTCTGAGGACAATTGGACAGAGGATTCCAGTCCTGGAGGTGGGAAGGGGGGCTGGGCAGAGGACCACTCCCCTAGGACCAACCTCCATGCATACACCTTGTAGCCCTTTCCCTCCAAAGACCTGCCACCCCCGGGACCCCAGGCCCTGGGAAGGCTGCAAGGGGGAGGGGTCCTTGATGGCTCACCTCCAGAAAAATGCCACTGAAGACCCATCCCTGCTTTCTGGGCCAGACCCTTCCTTCCCCATACATTGGCTTCCAACCATCTCCCTTGGGAACATCTCAGATTAATGGGCTTAAAATAGCAAAGTTTTGGCTTCCCCTGACTTCCCCTTCCAGGCCCAAGGGGCCAGGAGGGACAGCTGAGACCTTTGGAAACAGAGATCACCTCTCTCTTCCGGAGGAAGTAAAGGCCAACAATTCCCTGCCACATGCTGTTTGGTTTTGAATAGCCCCCAGTGTTACCTGTAAAACATGAGACACAGAGAATCTCAGATCAGCGGAGTCTTAGGTCCTCAAACCTAGCATCACAGCACAGACTCTAAGACTCTTAGAATTATGGAGTGTTAGAAACAGAACACCTTGGATTTGTGGCATCATTAAATTACGGCTTTTTAGAATGAAAACTCAAGATCTGGAAAGTCTTAGACGACGTGAACATCACCTCAGGCTCCAACTTTCACTACCTGATGTCTTTGGACGTTCACGTCCTTATCTGTGCCTCAGTTTCCTTTCCTTTCATTACAAGTGGACAGTAATAGTTTGCACCAGCTAGGATTCTTGAGAGGATTCAGTGAGAGCTTGCCCCGTGCCAGGCATCGGTAAACTGTAAGCTCTACTAATAGCCTTATGAATAATCCAATTCACATGCCCTGCAACGCAGGTGAGCCAGCTGCTGAGGAGGCCAGCCAGCCGAGACTAGATTCCCTCCTGATCTGGGATAGCCACATTCACAGGAGGCATTTTGTCCAGCTATATGGGACTGGGTCCCAAGCCTCCTGCCCTGCGGTTTTTCACGCCTTGCCTATCCCAATCCTGTCCTCTAGTGATGGAGACATTCCCTCACCCCCTCCCTTGTGCCAACAAAGACAGGAGGGGGTGCAGTAGAGGAGCTTGGGCCACTCGGCACCTTTCCCTGGACAACATGGGAGGTGGTGTGATTTGCCCGGACCCCTCCCCAATCCAGCTCCCCTTTGCTGCCTTTCTCAGCAGCCCCTTCAATCTCCAGGTTTCCCAGGTGTTCATTTATCCTGCCTTCTGGGGAGAAGAGCCTCCATTCATTCTCCTGAGGTTGGGAAAAAACAATGAGCTTTATAAAGGCAACCTATTAGTTGCTTATTATTACTAAATTAGTAACATTTAAGGTAAAACCACAACTTGCAGATGGTGGGAGCTCAAGCATCACCTGGGGGCCTGCGGCCTGTGGGCTGGCTCTGGAAGGAGCATGGAGCCCCGCCTACCCCAGAACCACAGCCTGGATGGTGGCGGCTGGGCGGGGTGCTCCGCCTTCCTGCCTGCAGCTGGGCACCTGAGTGCAGGGCTGTGGGCATCTGAGCGTGGGACCACAGCCTGGACCCGCCCAGGTGAGGACGCACATTCCGATCTGCGCTCCACTGGGAGGCAGGTCCCTGATCCCCGCTGCATTAATTGACTATCCAGCAGCAGTAAACTGCCCCACTTCGCCTCTAGGGGCTCCAGGAAGGCGCTGGGTGTTTGCAAGGCTCCCATCACCAGCCTGAAGGCTTTTTCTGGCTGGGATGAAGAATGGGTGTAACTCCCAAATTAGGCTTTCAACTGCTTGTCTTTCCCTAAAGGAGACACGTGGGCTGTTTCAACTGAAACACTGAGGAGAGGGAGAGAGAGAAGTAGAAATTGGCTCCTTTCTAGAAATTCAGTGAAAACAGTCTGGGCTGGTTTTGTGTTTCTACATTTTTTAATCTTCCCCTTCTTCCCCCACTTTTGCTTCTGATGCCAAGGCCCCATGAGCAGACGTGGTTTCCCAGGACCAGACAGCCGGAGTCGGGCCGAGTGGTCAGTGGGGAGACCCAGAGGGCTTGTGGCCGCCACACTGGCCCAGCTCTGTGATGATGAGGGTGAAGTTGGGCCTCAGTGATGGGGAAGAAGGTGCCAGGAGGACAGAGGCTCCAGAAGGGAACACCTGTGCTTCCCTCTCCCCGCCCCCATCCCACCTTTGTTCTTTTAAGACCTTTCCAGCCCCAGACCTTCTCACTTTTGGAAGCTCCGTCTTCCATGAGGTGACACGTATTAGATGGGCTCCCACATTAAATCCACACGCAGGTGACCACGTGAGAGCCAAGCAGAGCAGAGAGAGACTCTTTGACACACGTCAGTGTCAGTGCTAGTTTTCTGTTTGTATTTTAATGCCATGACTTTTTCCAGACCTTACACATTTTCACAGGCCCTCAAGACCCCAGAAGTCCTGGCACTGTGGCTGAGTAGGGCATCTGCTGGAGAAAGCAGTCCTCTTCCCGCCTGTCCCCGCCCACGCAGAACTGGAGCCTTGTTCACAGTCTCACAAGGTGATGTGTCTTCACGGGACAAGGCAGGGGCGTGTCCCATCACTTCTAGGTGCCACGTGGTCCGCCCAGGATTGAGCACAGAAGGATCAGTAAAGTTGCTGAGAAACAGTGAACAAGCAGATAAGGTCTCTGGGCAATGCAGGCCTGCAGGGGCAGCAGACGTGAGCGTCTGGGTTTTGTGAGTTCAGGAATGCAGGGTTGGCCTTAGAAGACCCCACCTCTCGACATGTGTCACACCAGGGAGCAGATTCCTCTCCCAAGGGGCCAGGTTTTTCTACCCCCAGAGATGGTGCAGGGATGGAGCATCACTGAGGCCCTGCTGGGAGCCAAGTGGGTGAGACCAAATGTCTCTCCCAGTAAGATTCCCTTTGTCCCCTCTCCCTGTGGGCCAGGATGGTACTGAGAGGAGAGTGTGGGGAGCAGGCGGGGACAGCTCTGCAGGGATGGACATTCCAGCTGCAGCTGGGCTGGTCGGACCTGGGTTTGGATGTCCCCAGTCACAGTATGTCTGGCCCCTAGGGAGTGACATCCCTACCATTGCCTCTCTGCATCCCTCAAAGCTACTGGCCCCAGACCCACCAGACCCTTCTACTTCCATTTCATACCATGCTCATTCCACCCAGCCATAGTGGCCTCTCCAATTCCCTGTGAACATTCCAAGCCCATGCCCACCACAGGGCCTTTGCACTAGCTGTTCCCTCTACCTAGAAGGTTCTGTCTGCAGAAGTCCATGTATTTCACTCCCCGACTTCATCAAATGTCACCTTCCCAGAAGGATCTCCTCCTCCCCCTGACTGCCCCATCTAACAGAAGCCCCATCCTTCCTCCGGGGACCCAGAGGGATTGGCAGAAGTTCAGTGAAGGACTTGTCAGTTTGGGGATCTCATGGGAAGAAAAGAGACAAGCCTGTGCTGAGCACCTCCTGTGTGCCAGGTCTTTGGTCAGAGCTGCTTCTGTGACCTTATTTGATTACAGGGGTCCATTAAGAGAAGACCATAGCATCTCCCCCATTTACAGGTGAGGAAACAGGTTTAGAGAGGGGAAGTAACCTGCCTGAGGCCTCACAGTTTGTAAGTGACAGAGCTGTCTCCAACCCTCTCTCTGTGGCCCTGGGGATGGAGGTGCGGGGCCCTTGGCCCCAGAGGGGGAAGCTGATGCTGTGTGTGTAGACAAGACACTCCCGAGAGAGTGTGACGAGGACAATGATAAAAGTGGTGTATGTGAGGATGAGTTGAAAAACCAGTAAAGTGGGCTGAGAATAACTCATCAGAGAGGCAGGAGGGGAACTAAGAAAAGGAAAGAGTGATGTGTGGAGAGGGGAGGGGGACCGAAAATCAAGACGTGGGAGCCAGACATGGTCATTGACAACAGTGACAGTCAGCTGCGACCCATGGCAGTCAAAGGCAATCCATGGTGGTCAGCAGTGACCAGCACGAGCACTGGTGGCCGATGGCAGCGGGTGTTCAGTGGTGACCAACCACTGAATGGTAATCTGCGGTGGCCCACCATGGTCACCAGCAGGTGATGGTTAGAGGGATCCCTGCAGGGCTAAGAGAGGGGACCGGGAGAGAATGGGAAGGGAAGCAGGGCAGGGCCCCGTGATGACACATGGCATGAGGACTGAACAAGGGAAAGGAAGCTCATGTTTGGGGTGAGGGGCTGCATCTTTCCTATCATCACCTGCCAAGAGGGTGGCTACTTGGGACAGCCGTGGGGGTGGGACAGGAGAAAGGAAAGACAAGAAAGAAGCGCAGTGACTGAAGCAGCTAGGGGGACACCCACCACATCCCACCCCAGCTCTGGCTTTATTAGGTGGCTTACAGTAAGGGAGGCAGAGGACGTCGGTGGAAGGATTTGGAATTAGGAGTCCAGACAACATGGTCAGAGTCTGGATTCACCTCTCACTAGCTGGATGACCTTGCTTTGCCTCCTCGGGCCTTTTTCTTCTCATCCCAAAACCAGGATCCGGAATGCCCATGCGCACAGCAAAGTCCTAAGGTCTTAGCCCAGCACTCATGGTGAAGTGGTCAAGAACACGGGCTTTGGAATCAATGTCAAGGTCACAAGTGACCTTGGGCAAGAGACCTCAGTTTCCCCATATGCAAAATGGAGATGGTAACTGTGCCTACCTCGTGGTGTTGCTTTGAACAAGGCATGGCCTATACAGAGCTCAGCACCCAGCACAGAAGAAGGGCTCACTCGTGAAGAGAAAGACAACAGAAGTGCGTGGGATTCCCTGCCCCCTCTCTTCTGGGGGGATTTTCTCTCTGCTGCTGCTTCTTCCTCTGTGGGTGGGGGCTCAGACTGATCTCAGTACAGTGGGGTCTTCAAGGTCACATGGAGCCTGGATGTCATCTCTCGAGTCTGGCTTTCCCGTGGAAAGATGCAGTGTCAGGGTCAGAGAGAGATGAAGGTGCCCCAGCTCACACGGAGAATCCCGGTGGAGCTCAGGCGGGCAAGTATTTGGTCATTACAGCTGTCCTGGATGTGGCAGCCTGACTCCAAGACCAAAGCCACATGCTCCACAGTTCACTGGGTGGGAACTGGGGCCAAGGACTTGGGGGCTCGCCCAACCCTTCACAGTGGACCTGGAAAAGCAAACCAAGTGCAAATAATGAAGTAGCCATTATGCTCTGAATGGTCATGTTTCTGGAACCCCGGGATGAGCACAGGTCATTTCCTGTTATCCCTCTCCATGCTTCGGCGTTGCAGGTCCCATCCTTGTCCGTGGCCCAGCCACGCCCAGCACAGGCCAGGTCCATGGCCGAGCCAGTTAGTCCATCCCTGAGAGTTTGGCACTAGAGCCCGCAAGGCCACTCCTGGTCTGTGTGCTCTGGCAGAAGGAAGGGTTGGGCGGTCGTCAGGGAGAAGGTCCACACCTTGGGTGTCTGGGGGAGACCCAGGCCATGTCTGTCACTGGCAATACACTGTATGAGTTCATGTGTGTGGACGACCCAACCCTCTATGTTTGACTTGAGGGTGTTCCTTATCCCTGAGCAAACCTAGCTGTCCTGGAGAGCTCCGGGGAAGGGCGTTGGCTGTGCCCCTAACAGAGTGGGCATGGCTGGGGCAGAGGGACAGAGGGGAGAGCAGCGCCAGACAGACATGGCCAGGTCCCTGGGCCCCTAAGACTGACCTGCTCAGATGTGAACAAAGCTCTCCCCTCCTCCAGCCTCGGTTTCTGCATCTGCAAAAATGGACACAACAGGGGCATCTGGGTGGCTCAGTCAGTTTAGTGTCTGCCTTCCGCTCAGGTCATGGTCTCAGGGTCCTGGGATTGAACCCCGCATGGGGCTCCCTGCTCAGCAGAAAATCTGCTTCTCGCTCCCTCTCTGCCCCTACCCCTGCTTGTGCTCTCGCTCTCTCGCTCTCTCTCTCTGACAAATAAACAAAACCTTAAAAAAAAAAAAAAAGAAAGAAAGAAAGGATACAATATAACCACCAGACTGCAGTGTGATTGGGGGATTCAGATGAAGTAAGAGAGCGGTGGAAGTTGATGCTCAGAGATGGTAATGCGTCTGATGCTCACCCAGCTGGTAAGCTCCGAAGCCAGGACCAGGCTTCTTGGTGGCTGCCCTTGGTTCCAATCCTACCCATCCCCCACTTCCCCATGGTGGGGCCAGCAATTTTACCTTCTAAGCCTCGATTTTCTCATCTGAGGAATGGAGATAATGATACCCTCTTGCAGGTTTTCCTCCAAGACTTGCAATCTTGTGTTTAAATTGCTTGGTACCCGGTAGCATCTGTGACCTGGTGGCCGAGGGGATGAGGGTGGCCGCAGAAACAGGCGGAACACAGCATAATGAGGAGGAAGAGAGCTGGTGAGGGAAAGAGCCCCGTCCTCACCAGGGGAAGGGATGGGGCTGACTCTCCATTGATGCCCCACCTGTCCTTCATCCCTTGCCATGAAGGAGAGGCTCTGGAACCTTCTGAGGAGGACTCTAGCGGAGGTGGCTGACTCCCCCTCTGAACATGGGCTGTTACCTTTCCTCCCAGAGATTCATCAGTCATAGAAGGCATGAGAAGGACATCCGGGTCTTTGCGCCCCTGTGGGGGCAGGGGCTGGAGCCCTGAGGATGGGTGAGGGCAGGGGGATACAGGGGATACTCCCCCTCTCTGCTTGTTTAGTGGGTGACCCTGCAGCAGCCCTGTCCGAGTCCAGGCTCTTTTCCTGATCTAATTAGCCTCACTGAGAATTAAACTGCGCAGCCCGCTCCCCTGAAGTGAGCCCGCTCCCCTGAGAGCGTTCCAGAACTAATACTGATTAAATATGAAACAGTTCCTTCTTCAGGCCCTGAGTCGAGGAGGCATGAGCCAGAGATGGGAACTGTAATTACTAGTTCTGATCATGCACCGTGCATGCTTAAGAGAAGAGAGAAGGGAAGAGAGGAGAGGGAGGGGAAGAGAGGAGAGGTGAGGAGGGGAGAAGAGAGAAGGGGATGGAGGGGAGGGGAGGGGGGAAGGGGAAGAAGGGATGGGGTGAGAGGAAGGGAGGAGAGGAGAAGAGAAGGGAGAAGAGGGGAGGGGGAGGGAGGGAGGGAAGGAGAGGAGGTAAGGAGGGGCCAAGCGTGCACCAGAAGCTACATGGGAAGGTAATGAGGAGGACTAACTCAGGGGAATCCAGAGCCTGTATTTCTGTGGCGCCTAAGAGCGTTTGCCCTCCTTGTTTCCTTGGCCTGGAATGCCCTTCCTCAGATACCCACCTGGCTCCTTCCTTCGTCTCCTGCAAGGCTTTGGGAAAACATCCGCTTCTCCATGAGGCCGTCCTCAACCACTCTCACTGATTTTTTTTTTTTTTAAGATTTTACTTATTTATTTGACAGACAGAGAAAGAGAGAGCACAAGCAGGAACAACAGCAGAGGGAGAGGGAGAAGCAGGCTCCCCGCTGAGCAGGGAGCCCAGTGCGGGGCTCAATCCCAGAACCCCAGGATCAGGACCCAAGCCGAAGGCAATAGCTTAACTGACTGAGCCCCCCAGGTGCGCTGCCCTCCCTTTAACCACAGCCCTGAGTTTCATATGTGCCTTTTGCCTTTGCACTTGGTACCATGTTACATACAAAATACATTAGATCTCCATATTTCTTGTCCGACTTTCCCAGTAGAAGATAAGCTTTCTGGGGCCAGAGCCTCTTCCTGATGTTGTTTCCACTGCTGTGGCCCCAGCCCCTGGCACAGAGCAGGACTCCTGACATGCGCATTCGTGGAATGAACACCCATGGGAGTCATGCAAGGGAGCGTGGACCTTTTCCTGGAGACCAGGAGCCACCCCAGACTCTGCAGGAGGTGAGTAGCAGGGCCGGATTCAGGAAGATCCTGTCCCATGACTGGCAGGAGCCCAGAGGCAGCGGGGGTGTGGACCAGTGCCTCGGCAGAAGCGATGGCAAGAAGGGATGGGAAAAGGAGGAGGAGCAGGGAGGAGGGTGACACCCAGGGAGGCTTGGTGTTCTGTGGGCTGGGGGATGGGGGACATGTGGGGGACTGTGGGTGAAAGCCCAAGTTCCTGATGATGGCAACCACCTGAGAAGCAAGGTGGCAGGGCAGTCTCCAGGTGCACTGGGGTTCCAACTGGCCTCGGGGCTCACACAGCAGAGTCCAGGAGAGCCAACGGGATGAGAACTGAAACCAGAAAAGGGGAGCTAGGAGGCAGTGAAGGATGTATTAGGGCTCGTGGGCTGAGAAAGCACACACAGACCCCTCTCCTTACTCTGAAACCTCCCTGATGTGTACCAGCAGCAAGCAGGGGCAGAGGACCCCTGGGTTTGTAATCATCACTGGTTATGGACCCCGAGCTTGCATTGATGATCCCCTCCTCCTACCTGCTCCTCTGTGACAAGGGCACATTCCCTGGATGGGAAAGCTGGCCCTGAGGCTGGCTCTTTCCACTGGCAAGAGTAAGTCATGAGTGGGGAGTGCCTCAGCCTGGCCCGAGGACTCTGGTTGTCCCGGAAACAGAGTGACTAGGAGGCTTGTCCTGAGGCAGAGGCCCAGAGTCAGGCTCCAGCCTCCAGAGCCAGGTGTCCCTGAGCCCAAGCAGGGTCGGGCCCTCCTTCTCTCACCACCCCACAGCAGAATCCCCAGGACAGAGGAAGTCACCCAGCCTCCATTTGGAACAGCCTCATCTGTCCCCCCCCAGGTCCTACCAGCAGAAATGAGAAGTGCAGAGCTCTGCTTGGTGCCTTTGGGCTAAGACCAGAGCTTCCAGGGCTGCCAATGGGCTCCTGGGGGTGGGCTGGGGGGCCAGTGACTTGGGCTGGGTCTGCTACTTGGCTGGATGGGAGCGCTCGCCCTAGGGGTACATTCTCCCAGCACCCAGCATGGGCCCCGACTTTCTGTGGATGCTTCTTTCTGATATAGCCAAAGGCCTCAAAGCCTTTTGGGGCCTTGGTCTTACCCCCATCCTCCCCGGCAGGTGGGCTCTGGGCTGGCCACGTTGGTGTGGACGCAGGGGCTGCTGACTTCTGAGTGGCAGCCAGAACTCCCATCAGTCACAGGATACAATGAGCTCCAAACCACCTCTCTCTGGGCAGCAAGATCTGTGAGTCCTGAGCCTGCTGCATCCCCAGCTTGAGAGCCCCGTTTGGGGGCAGCAGGAAATGGGCAGCATCTTGTGCATAGTCTGAAGTTTCCCCAGTAGTGGTTTTGGTGCCCAGATGAAGGTAATGATGGAGAAGCAGGGAGGACCACGGCACCCAGTCCCATGAGCCGGGCTCAGCATGTAGAAGCTGTCCCAAGGTCTGGGACAGCATGAAGGGTGCTGGGCAGCGATCATGGGACGGTCCTGTGTTTAGACGATCACTATCTGGCAGGCGGGACCATGTCAGTGCAGGCCCCAACATGTGTGCAGCCCGGGGCCAGAGAACCGGAGAGACCCATAGACCAGTGAACTAAATATCTAAGTTATAAATCAAGTAACAGTCAAATAAAATTAGTTTGCCCTCCTACCTTGACAAATTCTTGACCTCTGCACTAGAATGTGGCGAGCAGAGAAGACTGGCCCCTGACCCCTGACCCAGTCTGGAGCCAGCCCTCCTTCCCTGGGCACAGTCCCCCCCACAGCCTCACACACAACGTGCAGACACCCCAGCCCCCAGGCCCAGGCTCCGGTCCCCACAGAGAGCTGCCCGTTGTGGTTCTGAGCACATGCACAGGGGCCGTGCGCTTCCCCTTCAAGACTGCAGACCCAGGGATGAGGCCCATGCCGGCCCCAGAAGGAGGTTCTGGTCAATCAGGAAGGGGATTGTGGGTTTGGGGCACCAGACCTTGTGCCCTCACGTCCTGATGGGAGAGGTACTGCTGGAGAAGGGTGGAGCTGGGCTCCCCCTTGCTCGGGTCTCAGGGTCACAGGGTGGATGACAAAGGGGCAGCAGTGGGGCTGAGGGACCTGGAGGGAGGGCTTGGGGATGTCTGGGCCAGAGATAACCAGGGCCTGAAATGGACTGCAGGGATATGGGGCAGGTGGGGGGAGTCTGGAGGTTTGAAGACATAAAAATGGGCAAGACTGATGGCCTTGGATTGTAGGAAGGACAGTCAGGGATGTCCCCTTTATCTCTGATCTGGGTGAGTAGGGGCTGCAGGGGATCCCCAAGGTGAGGACGAGCAGGTCTGACAGGAAGATGAAAGATCCGGCTTTGAACCCGAGGGGCAGGAGGTGGTGGGTTCCCCGTAGGTCAGAGGCTACAGGAGCCCTCAGGCAGGAAGGGATGGGAGGCGGGCGGCCTGTCCACTGTGTGTCTAGCTCTTGGGATGTGCTGGGCACATCTGAGCACCTCGATATGGATCACAGCTCGGGGGCTGGCAGGACAGAGAGCCCGGGGGCTGTGAGTGCATGGACGAGGATGCCCCCCACTTGGGTGAGCTCATGCAGGGGGAGAGAGAAGCAGGGATACCCAACCTGGCTTCACCCAGCTGGTCCCCAGACTGACTAGCCTCTAGGCTTCGGGCAGAAGGAGAGGAAGAGGGAGGAGGGAGCGTGTCCAGCACCTTCACCTTCCGTGCACTGACCTGCCTGCCAGGAAGCATGGCCCGTCAGCATCCCACCTCTGAACAGTCAGGTCCATGGAGCTGCCTCCCTTGGGGAGTGTGGAGAGTCTTGGAAGGACACCCGAGGTGGGTCTGCCGTGAGATGAAGGGCACAGGTTTCTCTCCAATCATGAGTTAAAACTCTGATAAGTGCTATAATCATGGTTTAAACAAAATCTGCATGAAACACGGAGGCAAAAGGTGTTCATTTCAGCTGGGAGGGGAGGAAAGCCTCCTGGAAGGTCTGCCTCCGGCTTTGGCCTTGAAGGGGGAAGATTCCAAAGATGCGGTTTGTTGTGAGGGTGGGAGTGCAGGAGACAACATGTCGGGATGTGGGTACGAGTGGCAGCAGTGGAGAAGCCTGGAATTAGCAAAAAGGGTCCCCAGAGAAGTGGCGATGGGCCAGTGGGGGATACAGATGGAGGACATGAGGAGGAGGGAGAGAGATAAATGCTCCCTTAGCAGCAGCCAGCCCGCGGCGGGGACGAGCCTCACTGATGGAGGGATAGGTCTAGAATGCGAATCTGAGACTCACACAGCTCTGTGCTTCCTAAGGAGCCTTAAATGAGGAGAAGAACAAAATCATAATTTCTTAAAGCCTTAGAATCCTAGGGAATCTTAGAATCTCAGGATAATTGAATGATGGGATCGCAGAGCCTTGGATGTCTCCAAACTCCAAACTTAGATTGTCTCCAAGCAATTTGGAATCTTAGATCATTCAAGGTGTCACAACCCAGCCCTTCCATCCCGGCTAATGACAACATGCACTCTGCCCCTGGAGCTTTGCCCACATCATGGCCTTTTGTCTCCATAACAACCCTGAGGAGTGGGAACTATTCCTTTGCTTGATTTTTCCAAATGAAGAAATGGAGGTTTGATGAATAAAAGTTGTTGCGGAAGGTAGAAGATGTTTGGGACTCAGCCCACAGCTCTCGGCCTCTGAAGCCCAAGCTCTCAGCCTCTCGGCCAGTTTGCCTCCTTGGAGGTCTCTCTGCTGAGTGCTCACCTGTCCTCCTTGCTCCTCTCTGTCCTCCAGAGATGGGGAGTTCACTAAACCCCCCCAGGGCCATCCATGCATCCCAATTGCAGACGCATCTCTCCTTCCCAGGACATCCACCTGTTGTCTGCACATCTGCCTTGGGGAACCCCAGAAGTAGACAAACTTTCACCCGAGATTCCTGGGGAGGGGTGAGCAGCTACCCGAGGTGGGGCAGCGCCCCACAGGACAGAGGCTCAGAGAGGAAAGCCCCAGCTGTGAGAAAGGGCAAGGATCACCTGAGGGAGGGAGTCCATGGAGCTGGTGGGAGCAGGCCCACTAAGAACTAGAGAGAACAGAGCCCCGAGCCCAGGCTGGGGGCGGGGGGGGAGGGATGAATGTACAATGCAGGAGCAATCCCCCAGCAGTCAGAGTTATGGGACTTCATAAGGGAAGCATCCTAAGTGCTGTGCCTTTAATTTCTTGGCTCTTCTTCCCAAAAACTTATTCTACAAAATGTGCTTGTGCCATCCATCCTCCCAGATGGCTTTTTAAGTGAAGCTGTTTGTTAAGTGGGAGAAGAAAAGGGAGGGGCGGGAGGAGCGGTGGGAGCCCCTGCAGGCCCCAGGAGGAGATCAAGTGGGGATGGGAAGCAGGGGCAGGGAGGGCCCCCATGGTCCAGAAAAGCCACAGAGCACAGCCTCCCAGTGTGGGAGGTCAGGCACAGCCCAGCACACGTGACCAGAGTCCCGTTGACAGTGGTAGACAGTGCCCGGTCCCACCAGGTGCCCAGCTCTGGAGTGAGTGGTTTGGACTCATTGATCCATTTGGTCCTCACACAACCTGTGCAGCGGGTCCCGTGAACATCTTTGTCCCACAGAGGAGGAGCTCAGAGAGGTGCTGGCACTTGCCCAAGGTCACCCAGCTGATGAGAGGCTTTGAGCTCGGGCTTTGAGCCTGGGAGTCCAGAAACCTGGCTCTTAACCAGGATATCACACAGCCCCTCCCAGACCATTAGCTGGAAGGACCATGGAGATCAGTCTCACGGTGGCACTCACACTCCCAGGGCCTCAGTTTCCCCATCTGTACCATGAGGCGGTCAGTGTGGCTGCATAGCTGATAAGCCTGACTCCACACCAGAATCTCCCGGGGCTTTTCAGCAACGTTGAGTTCCGGGCCCCACCCCAGGCAGGTGGAGTCAGAGTCTCTGGGAATGGGGCCCACATATCTAGATGTGTTTTTCGATCCCACCCAGATGACACTAACTGCTGGAGAGGAAGCAGAGCCACCGGAATTCTCACCCGCTGCTGGTGGGAATACAAAGTGGTAGAGCCGCTTGGGAAGGCAGTGTGGCAGTTTCGTACGAGGCTAAACATAGTCTCACCATACGATGAAGCAGCACGTTCCCAGGTATTCGTTCAACTGATCTGAACGTTTATGAACACACAAAAACCTGCCTATGAATGCTGACAGCCGCTTTACTCGTAATTGCCAAGCACGGAAAGCAAGCAAGCTGTCCTTCGATAGGTGAATGGATAAGTAAACCGTGGTACATCCATACAATGGAAAAGTCTCAGTGGTAAAAAGAAACGAGCAATGGAGCCAGGCAAAGACATGGATGAAGCCTAAATGCTTATTGCTAAGGGGAAGAAGGCCATCAGAAAAGGTTACATGAATGCGGCATTCCGGAAGAGAAGAGATTACAGAGATAGGAAACAGATCAGTGGTTTCGAGGGTCTCAGGGAAGGGAAGGATTGAAGAGGGAAAGCAACAAAGACGTTTTTCAGGGCTGTAAAGCTTTAGGCAAACTACCATAATGGTGGATAAATGATATCACAAATTTGTCAAAATCCATAGAACTTGACAGTAGGAAGAGCAGCTGTTAGTTAATGTATGCGGATTTCAAGACATTGTCTAGGAGGTTAGGGGACTCCAGGATGGGGTTCAGACTAGGACTAAAGAATCTCGCCATGTTACAAATGTGGAGAACAACCTCAGGGAAGCAGGTAGAGGTAAAAGGTGCTGATCTATGCAACTTTGGAAAGGAGTGGAATCCATATGAGGAAAAGCAGAAGGAAATACACAGAAGCACTGGACTCTAGTGGATAGAGTTGCTTCCCGCACAGGGGCTAACAATTCTGAAATCACTATGTAAATACACTGGAAATGAACATTAGTGTTTGGAGGGCAGGGGGTGGGAGCCAGGTTTCTCACTGCTGGGGTAGGAGTTTCCAGACAAACAAAGGGAGAAGGCTAGAATGATCCACGTGGTCATGGATTAGAGTTGGAAACATCAGTAGCAACTCACATTCAGCTGAATGCAGATACAGATGCTTATATATATTAATATTTATACATCCGTGTATAGGCATGAGTTAGTATAACTATATTTCCTTGCTTGGTGAGCTGACAGGGCCTTGAGGCAATGAATTCCAAATAGCGACAAGCATACCTAGCACCAAATCTTGGTTTGTCATAGAATTCTCCAGTAACAGAATCTAGGGCTCCTTCGAGAAAAGGCTGATTCTAGAACTAGAATAGGAAATGGACAAGACGAGCCCAGTGGACCTT
Source organism: Mellivora capensis (assembly GCA_004024625.1). Taxonomy (NCBI): domain Eukaryota; kingdom Metazoa; phylum Chordata; class Mammalia; order Carnivora; family Mustelidae; genus Mellivora; species Mellivora capensis. The sequence continues at coordinate 66,892 of PISX010008305.1, read as the reverse complement.
TTAATGCCCAAAAGTAAGGAAGTGCTAAGAAATAAAAAGACAATCTCACCATGACGGGCAAATAGCAAAGGGAGACAAGAGCCCAACTAAAAGTGTTATCAGTCTCCAAAGCGGGAACAATTTGGGCAACAAAATAAATAAATTAGTATTGGATTATAACCCAAAGTATTAAATAAATACCTGTGAGTCCGAACTGATAGGAATGAAGGAATAAGAAAAGACAGATTTCACTTGCAAGAGATTCCAGATAATTTATGTAGAATTTGCGATGTCCCCTTTCTCATTCCTGATATTGGTAACTTGTGTCTTCCCTTTTTTGTTTCCTGAACCATGTGACTAGAAGTTTATCAATCTTATTGATCTTCTCAAAGAACCAGCTTTGGTTTCATTAATTTTCTCTATCACTTTTCTCCCCTGATTTCTACCCTGATACTTATTTCCTCTCTGTTATCTACATGCATTTAATTCGCTTTTCTGTTTCTAGTTTCTTAAAGTGAAAGCTGAGGTCACGGATTGAAAACATTTCTCCTTTTCGAATGTAGGCGTTTTGTGCAATAAATTTCCCCTAAGAACTGCTTTAACGGCATCCCACCGATTTTGATATGTTGTGTTTTCATTTTTTTTTCAGTGAAAAATACTTTCTAATTTCCCTCTGGTTAGTTCCTTAACACTATGGGTTATTTGAAAGTATGCTATTTAGTTTCAAAATATTTGGAGACTTTTAAGAAATCTTTCTGTTAAGTTGCCAGGTTCCAATTGATTTCTGTTATTGTCAGAGAGCATGCTCTCTACTCGAGCCCCTGAAATTTATGGAGACTTGTTTCATGACCCAGAATATTCTCTATGTAGCATTTTCAGATACACGCAGGGGAAAGAATGTGCACTCCATTGTTGCCTGGTGGAATATTCTATGCCACGTAGGTCAAATTGGTGGATGGTGTTAATCAAGTTCTCTGTATGGTTTATGTCCATTTCTGTTCGGTTGCTCTGTCCATTATTGAGAAGGGGGTGTTAATAAAGCCTCTGACTATCACTGGGCTTCATCTACTTTTCATTTCACATATTCTGAAGAGCTATTAGGGTCATAAACATTGAGGATCGGTAGGTCCTCTGGATGAATTCACAATACAATCTTTATCTTCTACAAAATCCTTTGCTTTGAAACCTTCTTTTTAGACATTACTGTAGCCACGTGTCTTTCTAGACCTTGTGAACATCACCTTGCTGGGTACTGGGTATTTTTGTTTGGCTCTAATATTCTCAAGCTTTGTTCTGTAACTCGAAAATAGTGTGATACCTTTAGGGTCTTGCTTTAATATTTCTTAGGTGGGACCAGAAGCGGATCTGGGTCTAGGGCTAAATTTTCCCCACATGAGGCAAGCCCCTTCTGCACACTCTCCAGAGAGCTCTCTTTCCGTGCTGCTCTCCTCCTGGTCATGGGTCCTACCAACTCCAGTCACCCTGGACTTCTGGAATCTCAGCTCCAGCACCTTGACTCTGGGACCCCCCGGGCTCCGCCTGGGTCTCTCCTCCCTCCCTGTCCCAGGGCCTGGCAACTCTCCCAGGGCTGGAAGTCAGTGCAGTTGTGGGGGCCCCCTTCATCGGTCTCTCATCTCTCATCTCTCCTTCGTTGCCTGATGTCCAGGGTCTTGTAAAGCACTGTTTCATAATTTTTTCTTTTGGTCACTTCAGGTGGGAAGGTAAATCCAAACCCTATCACTCCCCCTTACCCAGAAAAGGAGTTCTCCACAGCTGGAACTGAAAGCCCCTGCACTATACCAATCACCTCATTGTTCAGATGAGGAACCAGGCCAGAGATCACAATGCAGGTTGGAGGGTCTAGAAAGAATGTGCACCCAGATGTTGAACCCCAAGGTGACTTCTGTTGGAGACAATCCACTTCCCTGACAAAAAAAAAGGGGGGGGGGTTGCTTCTGCCCCTCCCCCAGAGGCAGCAGCAGATCTTTCCCCGGGGCCCTGACAGTGACAGGTTCCTGAAGTGGAAGTGAAATGTTTTAAGGCTTAGCTTCACAGGAGAGAAGGATGCGGGGGAGTGGGCGGGTTTCCATCCCAGCATGCTCTGCTGCAGGCAGGTGACTCTCACAGATCCGTCCCCCCACCCCTAGTCTCTGCCGAGCACCATGGGAAATGGCTTATGAATGAACGTGAACTCCCCTTGTATCTGGAGCTCACAGGACCACTAAGCTGTCATGCTGGTCCATAGTCAGCCTTTAAGAATTCATCAAAATATTAGCTATTCCTTACCAGCCTTGATGGCAGCCGCGTCTCCCTCCGGGGCTCTGCCGAGGGGTAACGGTTTCCATAGTCTATCTCTCTTCGGAAAGTCTCGTTATCCTGTGAATTTCCATTCACTTCCGTACCTTGCGGCCCCAGCTCCCTGGTGGGCTTAAGAAAAGTTATGATTTTGTAGACTCTCTGGCTTTTTTCTCATTTTCTCTCTTGTGTCTTTTCATATCCTAAGGAGAAGCAGAAATTCAGGAAAAGACCAGATAAGTCAACAAAATGCTAGGGCGCTTGTGTGAAGGTTACAGGCAGCGAAACGAGCCGGCAAAGATTTCCCTTTAAAAAGGTCACCACAGCAGCTCGGTCTTCGACCAATATTTGTTGTATGCAACTCATGTGCCAGGCACTGCTCTAGGTACAAGACAGATTGGAGGGAGGGGGCACCAGCCAGAAGGCTACTGTAGTAGTTGATAAACAAAGGCCCAGAGAGGGCAATATAAAATCCCCAGGTCACACAGCCAGTGAGCAGAACTGGGGAACCCAACTCTTTGACTCCCCGCCTGGAGCTACTCTGCCACAGGCTGCCTTTCATCACGAGGCTTGCTGGAAGACCCTGAACGTAATTTGATGATCACCCTGCCAGGAAATAGAAGCCACAGGCCAGAGCTCTATGTCTCCAAAAGACAATGAAATATAATTTGGGGTCCATGGGATTAGTAAAGACTCAATAAAAAAGAGAATAATCATTGCTGGTAAATGTGTGGTGAGACGGAGACTCTCCAACCCCTGCTGGAAAACTTTCTGGAAGACAATAAGTAACAAAGATCTTGAACCAGAGAAGGACCGGCTCCAGGAACTGGTCCTTAGGAAGTGGTCAGGGATCTGAGCAAAAATTTTGCCAGAGATGTTTACTGCCGCTCCATAATAAGATTGAGAAACTATAACTCGCTGTTTACCCAGCTATAAACGGTAACAAATTAAATGATTGTGCATCTGGATGAGGGACTGTTACAAAGCTATTAACATCTTGCTCTTGAGGAACTTCTGATGATGTGAGAAAACACTCGCAACACAGTGACAAGCAAGGAAAGGAAACTGGATATACAGTAAGATCTCAGGTATGTGAGCTATACTGTATGGAAACTATATGGAAACTATACTGTATGTTTCCATACAGTATAGCTGTAGCTATACTGTATGGAAGCCATCCCTGACTACGGAAAGGCTAGAGGATCGCACTGATGATTACAAGAACAAAGCTCTAATTGAAGCCCTTAGTCTGTGCCAGGGCTTTCTCCCCAAATGGACTTAGGTGGGTGGAAGTGAGACACAGAGAGGTTACGTTGCAGGTCCAGGGTCACTAAGCCAAGAGTCCATGCTGGAACGTGAACTCTGGTTTGGAAGACGCCCACCTCTACTGTGAACCGCTGCGGTTGGGGGGCAGGGGGCACACACGCGCAGGCACGGTCCTGTGTGCCTATCGCTACCTAGCCCAAGCCCCTAGAGAATCCACGTGCTCTGTCGGGGGGCTGTGGAGGCTGCTCAGACTGCCCTGATGACCTGGGTTCCAGAGCCCACCCTGACCGCCACCCACCCCCCAAGCTGCTGCAGGCCCTTGCTCTGGGTCAGGCTGCCTCTGCCTGGCGCCCAAGCCCCAGTCCTTGTGGTGAATGAGTGTGTTGTTTCCCCGATGGCCCGTGCTGACAGATGGAAGAGGGTGGAGATGGAGAGCCTTGTGGATGTCATCAGGGCCAGGCCCCTTGCTCATCAGAGCTACTTTGCACTCATCACCTTCAGCAAGAAGCAAAACCCCAGGCTGGCAGATCCAGGAACCATCATTCAAGGTCTCCTGGAACAGGGAAGGGTGTTGGTTCCTGCCCTGGTTTGCTGATAAATATTTTCTTTAATACATCAGTTTCTGGAGCCCCGGCCCAGGCTGGGCTGCCCACAGCTCTCCCCATCTAGCCTGGGGCCCTCGGGAGACACATGGCCTTCTTGGCCTGTCTGCTTGCTCACACATGAAGTGGGATCTTGTGAGGCCCTCCTAGACTTAGCCTCCCCTCCCCGCATGTGCAGCTGGCACATCCATGTCTTGTTCTGATCTGAAACGTGGTGCAGCAGCCTGAGCAGGGGAGGCTTCCTGGAAAGAGGGGAGAGAAGGGACCAGTCCCCACACCAGGCCCTCTCATCCTGCCCCGCCCCACCTGACCCTGCCCCTTGACCTCCTACCCCTCCCTTCTGTAGGGACCTGGAAAGGCAGGCTGAGCAGGACACACTGGTGTGTTGGCCTCAGGAGTCAGGCAGCTGAGACCTCTTCCCCAGCAGGATCTCAGCTCCAGCCAGGGCCCCTCCTGTAGCTCTTAGCCTGTACCATAGGCACAGAGGCAAACAGGATTTTGATGAACTGTGGGTGTGTGTGTGTGTGTGTGTGTGCGTGTGCATATTTTCCTTTACAAAGCATTCTCCTGTCCATCCTCTATATCCCGGCAGGGCCAGGAGATTTATTAGCCCCATTTCATAGATGAGAAAACTGAGGCACAGAGAGACAAAGTGTTCACCACCCAGTTACCTGGCTGGTTAAATGATGGGCATTGGATTCACACTCTGGTTTGACAGATCCAAAGTCATTGGTTTCCCCTGTGTCACAACAGAGATTCTGGAGATGGGTTTGGGGGTGAGAGACATTTATTAGGGATCAATGGAGCAAAGGCAGGGGGAGGAAACAGGGTTGGAGGGAAGGAAGCCAAACTGCGAGGCAGGTCTGACCACCTCTGCCAAACGGGTCTGGAGCGGGGCATGAGGGGTGTGAGGGGCATCTGTCCCAGCTAACTGCATGGGGCAGAACTGGCCAGGCCCCTCTGCCTCACTCTGCCCTGAGTGACCCCCGGGAAGGAGGAGGCTGGGTGGACAAGCTGGATGGCCAGTCCCTCAGGGATGGAGCATCAGAGGTACCCACCAGATCATCAGGGGTCCACACATATTGCTCCCCACCCTGGTGCCCAGCAGCCACCCTCCCCTCTGCGAGCAAGATCCTCTGATCTGTGTCAATGATCCTTCACAAGACAGTGACCCCCTCCATTGCCGTCTAGTTCCTGGATACAAGCGGCTCAAAGCACTTAGGCAACCACCATAGTAAATCAATCAGAGACTCTTTCTGTGTTCCCTGGCCTGTGTGGGTCCTCTGGGGAGCAGGACATTGAGCCCTGACGAACCCAGGGTTGCAGGGAGGAGAATCACCAGGTCCCACCAGCACCCTCCCACCCCCGCCCAGTGGCTCACCAGGAGTGGTGATAAGTGGAGCCACTTTCACTTCCACCTGTTATTTCTTAACCCCTTGTATTCCTCTCATTAGGGACGCAGGCCCTTATAAAAGGTTTTATGGGCCCCTGGCTTCACACAGCATTTCCTTCCAAATGGCACTTCAGCTGAACGTGTGGGAGACCATTCCAACACCCCATGCAGCCGGCAGGTTCTGGGTGGACCGGGTGTGATACAAACCCGCCCCTTGGCCTTGAGCCTGTTCCTGCATGTCCCTTACATAAGCAAGCCATCCCCCAGGACGGACACACTGTTACATGAGATCCCAGGCCAGCGGATCAAATGCTCTGGAAGCCCCCAGACGGTGGTGCCAGCTGAGGCCCCACAGGCAGGACTGGCAGACCCCCACCAGGAAGACATGGCTACTCCCAGGAGAACAAACCACTGGGCCTTGCCACATGCAAGGGATCCATTGGGGCCAACTTGCTCGTTCCTGTCCTTGAGCAAGGGCACCATTTCTGGGGCTCAGCCATGGTCTGTGCTGCTGACAGATGAGTTTGCAGAAGCAGCAGTGCTAGACCATTCTTGGGTAGTGGGGTCGAGGCCATTGTGCCTACGCATTCCCTCCGTCTCTGCCACACCAACACTGGAGTGGTCAGGGCTGGTGCTGGCTGTGGGGTCACTGTATTTACTCGGTCCTTTAGTGCTTCTTCCTTGGGGAATGCTCTCTGGTGAACACAACTTACTGATACAAAGACTTGAGCACCTACTGAGCCAGGTGCTGAGCTATGAGCTTTGCACCTATTATCTCATTCTGTCATAAGAACTCTCGCCATCCTCAGTTTAGAGTTGGGAAAACTGATGCACGGGAAGTGTCCGATAACTGTCCAAGGCTACTCAGCCAGGGATGGAAGAGCCAGGTTTTAAATCAGGCATAGGGTTCTAAGCTGGGGCTCTGACCCACTGGGTCACGTGGCTTTTCTGAATACCCACAAAGATCCTGGTCCTGCCCTCTCCCCCTACAGTGTCCCTAACCCAGTGACCCCCCAGTAGAGGAATGTGGACACTGTCTGCACACCCTCCCCCATGTGGGCTCAGCCAGGACCCAGTTACCCAGAGGTAAGTAGCCACAGATCCTGCCTTACAGAGCAGTTCCACGGCAGCTGGAGGGGCCGTGTAATCTTGTGGGGTGATGGTTTCATTGAGCCTCTGTGCTTGGGATTCATGAGTGAACAGCAGCAGATCCTCTCTTACCCTCCAGAGTTCCCAGTAGGGGTAAGAATCAAGTTTAAAATGGCACTCCTGGTGGGTCTTATAAAGCAAAGCCAATGGAGCCATAAAGGCCTGTGATGGGGGACCTGAACCAGTCTGCGTAGTCAAGGAGGGCTTTCTGGAGGAGGCGCTGCTGGGACAAGATGCATTCACTGCAACACTGAGGAAGGGACTAGGATGCCATCTGGGTGTCTGGGCAAGGTGATGGGGAAGATCCCCAAATCCTAAAACCCTGTGATTCTGACTAAATTTTTTATAGTTTTAAGGTTCAATTCACTGGAGATTCTAAGACTTTGGAATTTAAGATTCTGAGAGTCAAGGACTATTGGGTTCTAAGGTGCTGGGAATCCCGCATGGGAGTCTTTGCTGCTACAGAAACACCAATCAAATCTTCCAGGAGCCGGAAGCTGCTTTTCCCCCTTCCCAGGCCCCAATCAGACTTGTATCATGGATATATGTGTGGCTCTTGCGGTTCTGAGAATGTAAATTTATTCTGCACTTCCAACATCAGGCACTCACCTTATCTGCATGTTCCAGTCGCCAGAATAAATATTAGGAGACAAGTGTGTGGAGATTTTCTGTGTGTACACGAGTTAAATCCTCCAGCCAGTGGTTAATCCAGACAGGGATTTCAACAGAAATGCTCTGCTTATATTCATTCAAGGAGGGGCTGGTAACTGGGCCTCTGTTGCCATCTGAAGAGGGCCCCTGTCTCCTGTGGAAGGGACTGAGAGGGCCTTTGTGTGCAGGCTTCAGGCCAAGGTCGGGCAAAGCCAGGGGGAGAGCGTCCCCCAGCAGGTCTGGGCCATGTGTGCGCAGATGGGACCATTCTCCACCAGGCATCTGGGGTCTCCCAGGAGCCCCGGAGTCTGGGCTCACTTGGGCTGGTGCAGTAGGAGCCTCCCCAGAGAGCTGGGAGGGGCAAGGCGGCTGCACCACGGGGCAGACACTGCCCTGGGCACTGGCCAGGCTCCCAAGTCAGACAGGGGCAGACCTCAGCTCCCACGCACCAGCTCAGCCGTGTGATCTTGAAGAAGCCAATTCATTCCATGGGATTCAGTTTCTTCAACGGGACCAGTGGCCCTGACCATGCCCCCCACCCCCGGGCGGTTCTCAGGATTAGGAGCTGAGCATCAGTCCCAGAAAACACCCTCATGATGCCTGTTGGGTACCAGGAACAACCTGAGGGGCTTTACATAGGTTTATCCCCACCCCAGCCCAGGATGGGGAGCTGTCACTGTATCCACTTCACAGATGAGGAAACTGAGGCACCGAGAAGTTTGGTAACCTGCCCAGCATCACACAGGTAAACAAATGGCAGAGGCCAGTTTTACAATCAGGCAGTTGGTTCCAAAATCTATGAACTTAAACACTGCATGTAAATGTTTCCAACAAACTTATTAGCTGGGTTCCCAGGAATTAGCCCACGTTTCAGCAAAGGCACCCTAAAACTGACCCTCATTCTTTTGCTATGATTGATGCTCGGATTATAACCAGGCAAAAGTGAAATACAGTTTATGCCTCCAGGCCTTTGTTTATGCTGTGCCTTCTCCCTGGAGCACCCTTCCCCTTCCTTGTCCACAAACATTTAGCAAATTTGGCCCCTGTCCTAAGACTCATTCAGGAAAAGAACACCGACCTGATGATGTTGTTATCATTACCCCCATTTTAGAGAAACTCCTATTGTAATTTCCTGAGGCCACAGGCCCCACTAGAAAGCAGCAGTCTGGGACTTCTGACCCCACTCTGGACTGCCAAGAACAGCTTGGGAGGTTAATGGAGAAGCCGTTACTTTTGGAGGCTATGAAATGTCCCCTCCCCTCATACATGTCAGTCCCTCCTTCCTACAGCCCTGAGAATAGGAAACACACCTCCTTCTACACAAACCACACCACTAACATTTAGTCATGTTAATTAAATATCGATCGTCAGAGCATTACTTGAGATTTAAAAGAGACACACTCAAGAGAATGATGAAGGAAGAATATAACAGAACTCTTGCTTTAACAAGGTTTTTTTTTAGAACTAGTCTCACTAGGAAATTAAGGGCTGAATTTTTGAAATTCTTGGTTATTATCTCCCCAACTCAATCCCTCCAGTTCCAGAACATAAACTCCATGTGCTTGGGGATTTTTGCTCATTTTCTTCACTGCTGAATCTCAAGCACTAGAACATTTTGTGGTGCACAGTACCAGGATAATAAAAATTGCATAAATGAAAAATAAATAAAAATTAAAGAGATACATTTAGGAAACAGGTAATTAACAAAACAATTAAAAGTATTTAAAAAAATTTAGAAAAACAAATCAATTGAGAAAATCAATGAAACCAATGCTAGTACTTCTGAAAGATCAATACAATTAATAAGTCTCCGGCTAGGTTAAATAAAGAAGAGAGAAACCAAAACTTATTAATACCAAAAATGTAAAAGGGGACATAACAACAGATCCTACAGAAATTAAAAGGATGACAAAGGAACATTATGAACAACTCTAATGAACAAATTTAATAACCTAAATGAATGGACCAATTCCTAGAAAAACTCAATCTATCAAAACTCACACAAAAAAAAGTAGATGCTCCAAATAGTCCTGTATCTATTAAAGAAATTAAATCAATATTTAGTAACTTTCAAAAACAGAAAGTGCCAAGCCCACAGGGTTCACAGGTCAGTTCTATCAAACATTTAAACAAGAAATGATACCACCTTGTACAATCTCTTTCAGAGGATAGAGGAAGGACTACTGCCTAACTTATTCTAGGAGGCCAGCATTGCCCTAATACCAAAACCAGACAAAGACTTACAAGGAAAGAAAACTACACTCATGAACATTGATGTAAAATCTTCAGTAAAATATTAGCAAATTAAATTTTAAAAACCATTAAAAGAACTATACACCACATCAAATGGGATTTATCCCAAGTAAGTAAGGCTAATCCAACACTTGAAAATCAATGAATGTAATCCATCATATCAACAGACTAAAAAAGAAAATCACATTATCATATCAATAAATGCTGAAAAAACATTTGACAAAATCCAGCAGGCTTTCATGATAAAAACTCTGAGTAAACTACAGAAGGCAACTTTCACAACTTGATAAAGACTTCTATAAAAAAAACCCTATACCCAACATCATTCTTAATGTGAGAAACTGGAAGAATTCCCACTATGATCAGGTACAAGGCTAGGATGTCCCCACTCACCATTCCTTTCCAACATTGTACTGGAAGTCCTTGCTAATGTAATAAGGCAAGAAGAGGCAATAAAAGATATATATATATATTGGAGAGAAAGACATATAACTGTCTTTGTCACAGATGACATGATTGTATATGTCAAAAATCCAAAAGAATCAACAAAAAAATTCTGAAACTAATGAGAGACTCTAGCAAGATTGCAGGATACAAGGTTAATATACAAAAGTTAACTACCTTCCTATTTATCAACAATGAATAAGTGGAATTTGAAATGAAAAATACAATACTATTTACATTAGCTCTCCCAAAATGAATTAGGTATAAATCTAATAAAATATTTATGAGATTTATCTGAGGAAAACTATAAAACTCTGATAAAATCAAAGAACTAAATAAATGGAGAGATACTCTGTGCTCATGGATGGGAAGACTCAATATCGTCAAGATGTCAGTTTCTCCCAATTTGATCTATAGATTCAGTGCAACCCCAGTCAAACTCAAAGCAAATTATCTTGTGGATATTGACGAACTCATTCAAAAAGTCATATGGAGAAGGAAAAAAAACACCTATAATGTCAGCCAACATAATATTGAAGGACAGACACTCTTGACTTCTAGACCTACCATAAAGCTGAAGTATGCAAGACAGTGTGGTGTTGGTGAAAGAAGGGACAAGTAGATCATGGAACAGAATAAAACACCCCAAAGAGACTCCCATAAATATGGTCAGCTGACCTTTGACAAAGGAGCAAAGATAGTATTTCCAACAAATGGTGCTGGAAGACTAACATCCACATGCAAAAGAGAGAGAGAGAGAGAGAGAGAATCTAGACCCAAATCTTACACCCTTCACAAAAATTCAGTTGAAATGGATTTTAGACTCAAATGTAAAACTCATAGCTATAGAACTCCTAGATGACCCTGGGTGTGGTGATGCCTTTTTAGATGTAACACCAAAGACACAATCCATGAAAGAAACAATTGATAGCTAGACTTCATTAAAATTAAAAACTTCTGCTTTGTAAAAGACAACGTCAAAAGAATGAGAAGATAAGCCACAGAATGGGAGAAGATATTTGCAAAGACATCTAATAAAGAACTGTCATCCAAAACACACAAAGAACACTTGAAACTCAACAATAAGAAAACAACCCAGTGAAAAAACAGACCAAAGACCTCAACAGACACTTCACTAAAGAAGATATATGGATGGCAAATAAGCATAAGAAAAGACGCTCCCCATTGTAAGTCAGCAAGGAAATGCAAATTAAAACAAAAAATTACCATTTACACCTATTAGAATGGCCAAAACCCAGAACACTGACAACATCAACTGCTGACAAGGATGTGGAGCTACAGGAACCCTCATACACTGCTGATGGGAATGCAAAATGGGACAGCCACTTTAGAAGACAGCTTTACACTTTCTTCCAAATCTAAACGTACTCTTACCATATGATCCAGCAGTCACAGTCCTTGGTATTTACCCAAAAAAGTGGAAGACATAGGTCTATACAAAGAACTGCACATGAAGGTCGACAACAGCTTTATTCTTATTTGCCAAAACTTGGAAACAGCAAGATGTCCTTGAGTAGGTGAATGGATAAACTGAGACACATTGATAATAATAGATAAATGACAATAAAATAAAATGTTATTCAGCTTTAAAAATAAATGAGCTATCGAGCCATCAAAAGACATGAAGGAAACTTAAATGCCTACTACTAAGTGAAAGAAATCTGAAAAGGCTACTGTATGATTTTAATTACATGACATTCTGGAAAAGACAAAGCTATGAAGACAGGACAAAGATCCTTGTTTGGGGGTGGGGTGGGGAGGGAGATAAACAGGCAGAGGGATGAGGATTTTTAAGACAGTGGAAATACTCAGGATGGTATTATAATGAAGGCTATATCATTATACATTTGTCCAAACCCATACAATGTCCAAGAGTGAACCGTCAGGTAAACTACTGACGGTGAGTGATCAGGATGGGTCACCAGAATGGAGAGTAATTTTTTTTCAGTATTTTATTTATTTATTTAGAATCTGTATGAGAGCAGGGGGAAGAGCAGAGGAAGAGGGAGAGAGAGAACCTCAAGCAGACTGGTCTGAGCATGGAGCCCGACGTGGGGCTTGATCTCATGACCCTGAGATCATGACCTAAGACAAAATCAAGAGTCAGATGCTTAACTGACTGAGCCACCCAGGTGCCCCAGTGAGTAATTTGGATCATGTGGGCAGGCTACCTAATGTGTGGGGGCAGGGAGTATGTGGGAAATCTCTGTACCTTCTTCCCAATATTACTGTAGACCTAAAGGTGCTCCAAAAAGTCTTCTTGGAAAAAACACAGGCAATAGATGCAGAACCGTATTAATACAGTAACTGGTAGGCATCTTTAAATTCTTTTTAACCCTTTCACTTTGAGTCTCACAGTAGCTGCCCCAAATCTTATTAATTAGAGAAGCTTTGCAAATGGACGTCCAGTTGAAATTAATGAGCCACAGTGAGGAGTGAGTATGACCCAGGCCAAGAGGTCTCTGGAGTGGCAGAAGTGAGACTGGAATGGGGTAAGTTCTAGCTACACGGACACCTGGGGGGCGTGTGCCTCCTTGGCTCTCACAGGGTCTCCATCCAGGCCGGGCTTCAGTGCTCCCTCACCGGCACTGTGGTCCCCACCCGCCACCTTGCTGACCCCAACCCCAGCCCCAGCCCAGCTCTGGGACTTCCTGCTCCACCCGCTCTCCAGGCTGTGTGCTGAGGGCATCTGGAGGGGTCAGTCTCACTTGTAAGGACTGTGCACTTTCAGCCTTTATAGGGCTCCTACTTGCCTTAATTCAAACCATGCAGGGATTTATCAGATCATTTGCCTACTGTATGCTCAGTGCTGAGCAGGACAGAGTGCGACATATGGACAAGGCGCCTCTGAGTTCTTACCCAAGTAGCTTTGGCCACTCACTTACTCTCCCAGAGCCTCAATTGTCTTATCTGTAAAATGGAGATTTGGGGATTTAAATGCCCACCTCACAGAGATGGAAGGATGAGATGAGACTGTCCTTTACATGTCCTCTACATGTCCTTTACACTAGCCCTGTCTGTGGCTGCTGCATCTGAGACGGCGCCCGCAGGTGTGGAAGGAGGACTGCGGGGAGCCCAGGGCCCCTCGATCAGGTCCTCGTGGTCACTGTGACACGAAACTGTTCATCTTTCAGAGGCTGATCTTCCTCATCTTCAAAATGGTCCCGTGGGGATCCAATGAGAACATGTGTGTGAAGGTGTCTGTGGACGCACACACCACACGTCAATGCCAGCACCGGCCCCAGTCATCCCCGGTCACGTGGGAGTCCAGAGGTGGCGCTGACACACTGTCAGTCCCCAACTGGCCCTGCCTCAGCATGGTCTCATTTCCCCACACCACAGTCCCAAGAGGCAGGTGCTGTCCTAATCTCCATGCTGCAGATGAGGAAACTGAGGCACAGAGGAGCTGAGTGACTTGCGCCCGGGCACTCGGTGAGTGTGGGGCAGAAATGGGCTTGAACCCTGGGGTGTCTGACCCCAGCCTGCGCTTGTGCCACCCGTATCATCCAGCCCCTGTCACCCACAGCCCCACACCGCCCACACACCCCACATTCCCTGCATCCACATTCCCCACATCTTCCACACACCCTACATGCCCCGCACCACACACCCCACCACACACACACACACACCCCCACACCACCCACACCACCCACGTCCCTCATAAACCCCACACCTCCCACATCTCCCACACCTCACATCACCCATGCCCCCATACCCTCCACACCACCCATATCCTCTCCACCCCCAACAACCCCTGCACAACCCCCCACCACCCGCACCCCCATCCTGCCCACACAAACTGTCCATACCTCCATACCCTCCACACCCCAGACGCCCACACCCCACACCTCCACCTGCCAACACACCTCCTTGCCTTTGACCTTGGACCATGGTTGCTGAGTGATTGTATCTCCTCCAACACTGATAGGTGAAACCCTACCCCCACTGTGATGGTATTAAGAGGTGGGGCCTTTGGGAGGGGATTAGATCAGGGGGGAGGGGAAGCCCCGTGAATGGGAGGAGTCCCCTTATATAACCGACTGCAGAGAACTCCCTCACCCTTCCCCCACATGAAGACACAGGAGAAAGAAGGCTGTCTGAGCGCTCACCAGACACCAGGGGAACAAGCACCGTGATCTTGGACTTCCCAGCCTCCAAAACTGTGAGAAATAAATTTCTATCAGAACGGTGAGCAATACATTTCTGTTGTTTATCAGCACCAATCTATAACCCTTTGTTAACAGCAGCCTGCGCGGACTAAAGAACTTCAATATACAGCCCGAAAGAGGCTTTTGTTTTGTTTTGTTTTTTAAGATTTTATTTATTTATTTGACAGACAGAGATCACAAGTAGGCAGAGAGGCAGGCAGAGAGAGAGGAGGAAGCAGGCTCCCTGCCAAGGAGAGAGCCCGATGCGGGGCTTGACCCCAGGACCCCAGGGATCATGACCTGAGCCAAAGGCAGAGGCTTTAACCCACTGAGCCACCCAGACATCCCTGAAAGAGGCTTTTATAATGCAAGTCAGACCAAGCCACTGGGCTCAGGCCCCTGCCCCAGGCTCCCACTTCCTCTGAGTAACATTCAAGAGCCCACATGATCTGGCCTGTGTTTCCCTGCGACCTCTCCTCCTTCAGTCGCCCCCTTACTCCTCCGGTTCTTCCAGATGTACCAGCCCACTGGCTACTCCTCAAACACAGGTACCCTCCCCCCTCAGGGGCTTCCCTCGAGCTGTTCCCTCTGCCAGGCATGCCCTCCCTGCTGTCTGCTGGGCGCACCCTTCACCTCTTCCGGTCTCTGCTCCCAGACACCTACTGGCCGCCCGCTACTGAATATGGACCAGCCCCCCCCCCCCGCCGACCCACACACCTGCTCCTCTCACCCGTGCTCTCTCCGCTTCTTTTCCACAGTGCGCACCGCCCACTAACGTCCTGTAGAATGTGTTGTATTTACCATTTATCATCTGTCTCCGCACAAGGTTGTCAACAAGATGAGGGCTGGGACCTCTGTGGTTTCTAAGCGCTCGGGACAGCGCCTGGACAGTCAGTGTCCACACACACCTACGAGTGACTGACACCTGACATGAGATCTGAGACATTAGAGTCCAGGTGATGAGCTCTGAGTCTGGAAAGCTCGGAACAGAGGGTGTCCACCTCCCGCCCACCTCTGGCCGTGGGCTCTGGTCCCTTCTCTGGGGCAGATCACCCTGTTTGGTGGGCCTGAGATGCTTTTTTCTCCCCACCAAGAACCCCCGCCCCCCAGGATCCCCTTCCTATCCAGGGGCAGCTCCTTCTACCCCACCACCCAGAGACTCATACAACCTTTGTTGTTGAGGGGGTGGGACACTGAGACACCCAGTAAAACCACCCCTGAGGCGGGCAAAGAGGCACACCCACAAAAACATAAAAGATGAAATGCACCTGGTTTCCCAGGAGGCTTATTAACCTTTTATCCATGGGGAAGAATGACAATCTAGACAAGCACAAATAAGGGAGCCTGGACCCTGCAGGCTGTGCAGAGGCCCTGGAGCCCAGGTTCCTGCAGGGCAGAGGGGCCCCTGGTTACCAGCTCGGAGAGCAAAGACTCAGGAGCTCCGGACCCCGGGCGCTAAAACAGACAGAGGGCCAGACCTTCCATACCTAGAGACTGTCAGGCCCTTCCAGGAGCAGCGGCCCTGCTCCAGTCCTAAAGTGGGACATGCCCTGGCCGCTTGGCTTCCATTGAATTTGGGACAAAATCAGGAAGCAGGGCATGAAATTGTCAGCGGCACAGCAAATAGAGAAAAAGAAAACCAAAAAGAAGAAAAGGAATCGGGGCGCCTGGGTGGCTCAGATAGTTAAGCGTTTGCCTTCGGCTCAGGTCATGATCTCCAGGTGGTGGAATTGAGCCCTGCCTCAGGCTCCGGGCTCAGCAGGGAGTCTGCTTCTCCCTCTCCCTCTGCCTCTCCCCCTACTCATGCATGCGCTCGAGCGGGCTCTCTCTCTCTCTCTCTCCCTCTGTGTGTGTCTTAAATGGATAAATTTTTAAAAATCTTAAAAAAAAAAAGAAGATTGGAAATGGGGAGGTGAAGAAAATTCACACTGATGGTGATCTAGGATGCAGTCAGTCCTGGGCAGGTGGGAGTCTCAGAAGAGGAGCGCCCCAGGGAGGCCCTGGGTCAAGTCTCCCCTTCCCTATCAGCTCAAAGGGAAGAGGCCATTGCCCTCCATGGCTGTGGCAGAGATGATGGGCAGGAAAGGGGGCTGGAGAGCTCACTGTTCTCCTCACAGGCTGTGGCTAGAGCAGTTCCCCCACTCTGGGGGGATCCTCAGTCAGGGAGGCAAAGAACAGAGCGAGGTGGGGTCAGCGCTCCAAAGCACCCCCTCATTCCAGCCCCCACTCCTTCCCAGGCCAGCAGCCCCTCCCACCTGTATAGAGAAGGACACCGTGTCTGTGAGGGTCATGGAGCCCCAGGGCTGAAGCGTGGGATGTCTGGGCTCCCCCAAACCCAGGTGGGCACCACGTTCTCCTGCAGGACCTGGGCAAGTGACCCCAGCTCTCAGTACCAAGTTCTTCATCTGTAACAAGGGGAGATTCACGGGACTCCCTGCCCCCCAAGGCTGTTGTATGGGATTAAACCCTATAAATGTTTAGGAAGGGCTTGGCACTGAGCCCGGCTCCCAAGCTATGGCTCAGTAAAGTCAGTTGAAAGAATGATGACAAGAATCTAATGTTATTCTACTGGAGTGACTCGTCCTCCCTTCGGATCCTTGGCCTGTGTGGAGGTTACACCTGACGCCCTGGGGGAACGGCACTGCTGTATTCATCCACCTGCTTTCTGCCCCAGCCATCATTCTCTGACATCTCCATTCTCAGCTCCATAACCTCTGGGCCATTTCATTTCATTTCTAAGAATGACTGGGTTTGCCTGATATGGACATGGTCACAAGCCTGTGAGTCTCCATTCCTTAGAAACTATTTCTTTCGGCCGACGCTCTCCCACGCTCAAGTATTGGGTCTCTGATGCTTCAAGAAATGATGGTGTGACTTTTTTACCTGTGAATAAATCATTGATTCAGAAGGTTAGTCTGAAAAATCTCACACTTGGCGACACTACTTCTGCCTTGCTCTCACCAGACGCATACCGCACGGTGAAGCTGCCCAGGCTCCTGTCCCTGGGGCCAATTTCACGGCCGACAGCACTGGAGACAGAGAGGAAGCCAGAGGTTCATGTACAAAGGCCCGGAGGTAAGAGAGAATATGGCATGAAGTGTGTGGTGTGTGGGGCCACGGAGGGTGACCCACAGGGACCCCGCAGTGCCATGTATCATGAGGCCCCAAAAGACCCCAGTCGGGATCCCGTTTTTTATCCAGAATAAGGGGCAGCCGCTGAAGACTAGAGGACCTCATCTCAGGTTGGGGCCAATTCTCATGGAAAACAAGGCAAGCAGTCCAGACCTCCCAGCAGGGACCCTACACCCAGACCAAAGCTGACAGCGGTGGCCCCCATCATCTCGCACCAAGACAGGGGCTCCAGACACACCAGCGAGAGTCACCCTCCTTTTGCCACCTGCCCCTACAATGTCCCAGCACCTGCAATGTCATCTACACATGAGAAATACCCTGAAAGAGACAAAGAAGGCAAGTCGGCAGGCCAGGGTTTGGGGAGCTGAGCTGTTCCACTGGTGCTGGGATGGCCCTCAGGGGTGACACTGTCATTTCTGGATTAGAAGGCAGGGCTTCGACTTTGCCATGCCTCTGCGGGATGGTTTTCAACCCCAAATGGCATAGGAATAGAGTAGACACAGCCCTGTGCTTCCTAACACCGAGTGCAGATTCTCAGGAGAGCCCAACTAATTCCGCGAAGTTCATTGCTAAATCATGATGATTTTTAAATGCACTTTAAAATTGGGGTCAGGAGAGTCTTTTGGGAGGTGTTAATAGTTGGCAGACTATATTGACCTTTTTTTTTCCCTCATTTTATCGAGAGCCTGTAACAATTTCATCCCAGGCTGCCATGACATCAGGTTCAAGTCTGTCCACCAGCTTCAGTCGGGACTGTCCAATCACTGTCCCCTCCGGACCCCTAGGGACTCAGCGTGAGGCATTCACTCCATGGGCTTGATTTCATCCCCTCTGCACAAGTTCACACATCATGCCCGAGTCCCCATCCTTTGTCTGTTCATGCTTGAGGTTTGGGCCTAGCCAGCCCCACGCATGGGATCCGTGTGGTTCAGGCAGACAGAGCTTCAGCCCTGGGTCAGGAGTTCAAATCCTGACCCTGGGCCTCAGTTTCCCAATTGTACCATGAGGAGATTTAACCAGATGATCCACCTGGTTCCTCTCCACTCTGTTGGTCCAAGGATCTATGGTTTTGTGCAGGAGGGTCTTGCCCAGACATTTAGAAACAAATGACCCAGGGTCTATTGATGATCTCTGTCTGGGAGGTGAAAAAGGAGAAAGCATCCGCCCATGAACCATAATCAGAAACCAAAACCACACCCTCAGGCTGGTCCCCACTGACCTGACAGGGATATTTTTGTTCCCACAGTGAATGAACTCTGCTAAGCCAAGAGGACATGCCAAGACAGTAAAAGTTCTGTCCCAACTCAAAAACGTGGAGTTTAGGGTTAACTGAGCCAATAAAGGGAATAAAGCCCCTGTATGATAGAAGAGTCTGGAGAGGGATGGGTCAGGGAGTGGGGGAAACCTGGTTTCTGATGATACGGGCAGTAGGAATGGGGGTGGGGAGCAAATAAATTACAACAATAATAATAACAACGAATCCATCTCCTCTGCCAGCCTCCTTCTCTGGGCTCTCTACAAAGCAGCCAAAACATGCTTCCTCTCCTCTCTGCCACAGCAGCCAGGTCTCAGGGAATTTCTAAGAAGGATGAGATTCCAGGAGAAAGAACAGCCCCCACATCCCCAGCACAGAAGCATTCACCCACGCCTCTCCACTGTGAACATGAGGCTGCCCTTCCCAACGCCAGGGTCAGAAGATGTCTTCACATCCTGAGCCCAGGCTCCTCTGAAAGTCCCGGAAAACATCCCCGCCTGTGTGTCCCTGCTCTTCTCGGGCACCTCTCGGACCCCAGCAGCAACAACTGCTCTGTTTCCATCAAGGTCCAGCTGTTTTCATGGAGGTTTTAAATAACCCCTTTGCTGCCAAGAAATTTATGTCCTGCAGAGATGTGTGCGGCCATGAACAGACATTGGAGAGAGGTTCAAGGCCCAGTGGTTGTTGGACAATAACCACGACGTGCCCTCCCTGTCCTTCTGTCCTCTGGGACATCAGTTTCCCATGAGTCAGTAGATGTCACCACCTAGCCCCAGGCCATGTGCAGGGTTCCAGGCTCAGAGAGAAATATTAGTCATGTTCCTGGACTCGAGGAAGTCACAGTCAGATGGGGGAGGCAGACCTGCCAGCAACACACATCATCCAGCTGCCAAGAAAGCACCAGACTAAGGCTGCCACTCCATGAGCACCATCTGTATACAATAGTGCCTCCTGTGTGCTGGGTCCAAGACCAGGTGATCCACTGGTTGTCCGACCCTCCCAACAAGCCACCCTGCTACAAGGCCGCTAATCATTCCCATTTTACTGATGAGGACACTGAGGCTCAGAGCAGTTGAGGAACTCACTCAGGTTACACAGCCAGGGAGAGAGCGCCAATCAGTGTGTGCTCTGACGATAGCCAGATTCAGAGCAGCTCTGCCCACCCACGCCCCCACAGAAGGAGGCCAGGTCGGCTGGGTGGACATCTGGGTGTTTACCTGATCCAGGCGGTCCGAGTCTGGAGGGGGCGCTAGATCACAGGTGCACTGTCTCCTGATTATGGAGGTTCCCCAAGGTCGCCCCACATTAGCCCAGGTGATTTAGGCTGCCCCAGGCCAGTGGCCAAGGAAAAGATAAGAATCAAATTTGCTTCATGTATTGTCCTCCTTCCCACACCCACAATCCCATCTTTCCCCAGCACTAGTGGATGGGTCTGACCCCCATACCTGGTTTCAAGAGTGAGTGAGTGTGTGACTCCTGGAATGGTCAACCAACCAGTAATTTCCTCCCCTTGGCGATTGTGATTGGCTAAGAATGGGCACATGATCCCAGAGGGTCCAATCAGAATTAGACTTGGATATTTTTTTTTTTTTCCTAAACAATTTAGGAGTACCTAGGTTGGTCAGTATGAACCAGAGCTGTGGTGGTCATCTGGAGAACAGCCTTCCTAAGAATGAAGATAAATGCAGCTCTGAAAAATGGAAAGAGAAGAAAGAGCTGGCCTGGGTAAGTGTGTGTATAGACATGTATGTGTGTCTGCACTCAGATCACGCTGACCATAAGCCCAAGAAAGGCAGACAGTAGTGTCTTCTGCTTCGCCTGCTCCCAGCCCTGGAAGGCTGCCCAGCACAGAGCTGTGGCAATTGTTTGAGCCTCAGGGTCAAGTCAGGCCTGAAGCCAAAAGCCTCCCAGACTTCCCAGAGCAAATACATTTTTCTTTCTCTATTTAAACCAGTTTGAGTTGAGTCGGATCAGAGCTCTGTGAGTCCCAGCCCTGCACTGTAGGTCTCCACCCCCACGCACCTGGAGAGCACCGTGTCTGGCCCATGGTCCGTATTTGTACAGTGAGCAAAGAAGTGAATGAACTTGGCCATTTCCCATTCCTTGGCTCTCCAACTCTCCACTTCCCTGAGAGCTACCCGTACCCTCTCAGGCTACAGAGGGCCTCACTGGGACCATCGATCATGGGTGTATAAAGGAGGCTTGATGAACCAGCAGCTGCTTTCCCCCATGGCTGCAGCAAGAGCTGTTCATCAAGCCCTTGGAGGAGGACAGCTGGCCTCAGGGAAGTGGTCAGTGTCACGGGCGGGAGCAGCACCCCCAGGACATACTGGAAGTGGGCTCAGAGGTGCCAGGCTGGGGACTGGGACCCTGCCGTCCTGGCCGGTGGACACCAGAGTAGAGGATAATAAAAGTGACTCTGCACATCCCCAAGGACAAGTCCACACAGAGTACGAGAGCCTGTTGGAGGAGGCTGAAATCCTGGCTCACACACTCACCAGCCACATGGCCTTGGGCAAACCCCAGCTCCTCCCTGGGTCTGGGTTTTCTTGTCCACTAATCGTCTCACTCACGGGGCTGTTGTGAGAAGGAAACAGTGGTGCCTAGTGCGCGCTGTCAGAACCCTGCCTCAGTCCGCTGAGAGCTCGTCCCCAGTCTGCTCTGCCTCCGGCATCCTGAGCTCCCAGAAGAAGGTAGACAGGAGGCTGCCTGAAGGAGGGTCAGGAGAAACAGGGACCCAGAGTCTCCCAGGGCCACTGTGGAGTGGCTGCCTGGACCTGAGTCCCTCATGGGGACCCCGGGATGCCCAGAGACACTGAGGGGAGAGCAGGGTACACAGGAGCCAGAATGGTATTCCTGACATTCCCGCTGGACACTGTGCTCTAACCATAATGTATGTGCCTCAATCACACTTTAATTTTCATCACCATGGAATGCGGCCATGCATGGGCACAGGAAGGAATGAGTTCAAATACACTGTTTAAGGTGGAAGAAATGGGGTCCCAGAGACATCTAGTGATTTGTCCAAGGTCACACAGCTCAGGATGGCAGACGAGGTCCAAACCCCAGGCATCCACCACTAAGGCCCAGGCTCCTTCCCCCACCCCACCCTGCCCCACAGAGCAAGGGAGACGAGTTAGGAAAGGAAGAGGTCAGCATGGGCTGGAGGCATCAGGGAGGCCTTCCTGGAGGAGGGGGAGCCCAAGGTGGGCCCTGAAGGACAGACTAGAGGAGAAGAGCATGCAGGGAGGATGGAGCAGCTCCTAGTGTGCTGCTCCCAGCTCTTTAGGCCTCTGGGTCTGGAATTCTCCATGAGGAGGTTCAGTCTTCCTGGAGCAGGGACCCAGGACCCTCTCCCCAGAGCAGGAGGACCTGTGTCCTGCTAGGTTGGAGGCAGCTCCTAGGTAGGGGAGGTGGGCAGTGCAAGCAAGAACTCCTGGGAACGTCTGTTCTCTTGGCTTCTGTCCCAGGCGCTCCTGAATGGAAGCAAGGATGGCAGTGACCTTGCCCGTCTGTTGTGAGGGGACCACGGTCTCACAGGCATTCCAGGTGGCCATCAGCCCCACACAAAGCTCAGACCCCCTCCCCCAAAGTGTCCCCTCAGCAGAGGTTCCCTCCATATCCCCCGAGTGAGCAGTGCCCCAAAAGGTAAGAACCCGCATCATGGTGACAGTTGGGGAGATGAGTCTGCCTCCCTCCCTGCCCCACTGCGGATGCCCGTTTCCCTGTACTGAGTCCACAGAAGGGTGACAGTGGCCCCTCCGGCAGGAAAACACACATCAGCACGTGAGTCCATGAGGGGTCCTCAGTGAGCTGGGGGAGAAGCAGGGACTATTTTGGGAGCAGAGGCCTGTGGGGGTGGGAGCTGCACCCTTCCCCACCAAGGCCAGCTTTCCAGACAGGCTGGGAGCTGGGCCAGTGATTCTTCCAATCTCAACTCCCCGCCCCCCTCCTGCCTTTCTTTGACAAGCAGTGACTGATGCCAATTAGGTGAGGACTCTGAAGGGACTCCTGACTGTGGGGAGACAGATTCCTGGCTCCTGGAGTCTGCCCATCTTGAGGAGACAAGTAGGCTAATAGAGGGAGAGCCTGCAGAGGGACAGCAGTCCTTGGATGGTCAATGCCGATTCCCGGGCTGACCCCCCACCCTCACCCCTACCCCACCCCTCTGGGGTCTGGAGGACAGGCAGAGTCACCTCTCAATCTCCTGTCATCTTCTCTCAAGGCAGGAAGCTCCAAAGGCTTCCCTGGACCCAGAACTTTCTGGAGCTCACAGCAGCATCTCAGGAATACTGGCTGGGAGGGAGAAGAGAGGAAGGAAGGGGCCTCGCTCCTGAGGCACTAGGGGAAATGCAGGCAGAGAATCCAGACGGAAATGAGCAGGGGGTGAGAATGAGGTCCTCAGAAAAAATTCAGCATTAGAAATGGTCACATGGTGACCTAGGGCATTTGCTTAATCAGGAACAAATTAGTCTGTGCCCCGGGAAGATCTGAGACATTCTGGTGCCGAACATTTGTTACAGCTCTAACATTTCGTGCTGAGCTAGATGCGTCCCAGATTCCACGAGCTGGAGAGAAGTTCCAGCATCGGGGCCTGGGGAAGAGCAGAGACTTGCACACGGGCGTCTGTCCTCACTGTGCGAATGTGGACAACTTCCCCTCTTGTAGATAGTTTTTCTGTGTCCCAGGCTTGCAAGGATCAAGGTGATGGAGTCCAGACCCAGGATGCAGAGCCCGAATGCTATGGGAGCTCATGAAAGCTCTCTGGGGGGAAGGACAGATGGGCCCTGGGCTCTGAGCTTTTGGAGGCGCTGACTCACCTCCTCTCCCCCACTCCTCGATCCTCTCCTGGGCCCTGAGGACTGATGCTGCTTCCCCACACATGGGCAGGGGGAAGTGGGGAAACAGGCTCAGAGAGGTCAAGTGCATTGCCTAAGGGCACACAACTGGCCCCAGGAGAGACCATACTCTTCTCATGACCCCAGGTTGCATTTCTGGCCCCAAAGGCACCCTCTTCAGCCTTTGGGGTCCTATTCCTGAGGGTCAAAATAGCCTCCCAGGCTATTCCCCAGGGGCTGAGCTGCCAAGCTTATCTTCCTTTGGGATCTGACCCATCCCTGCTCCAGGATCCCTGCCCTTCCCTCCACCTCCCTAGGGCCTCCGTCCCTTCCCATGTAGAAGGGGACAATAAGAGCCCCCCAGGTTTGTGGTAAGGAAGGAGGGAAGTCATTTGCATAATGGTGGCCAGCATCGAGGGGAGGGGCCACACCCTTGGTACTCTCTGTGGCAAGCTTCTCCCACTGAGCTTTTCCCCCCTCAGCCACTGCCTGACCTCCCTCCCCAGGCACCACCTCCTCCTCCTGCTGCAGCCTCCCAAAGGACATCTCTTTCTCATCATCCCATTTCCCTTAATTTTTTCCTGCATTTTTCATACCTTGTAAATTTTTTTTTGGTTCACGGACAAGTTTCCCTCGGCTGTCTCCCAGGAGCTCCCTGAGGGCAGGGACCTGGAGGTCTCATTCGCGGCTGTGTCCCTGTGCTCAGTACCCAGAGGGGGCACCCAGAGGAGCTTGACGAGTGCCCACTGGATGAGGGGCCACATGAGGACAGCACCAGGGTTGTATCGGTCAGGATGGGCGAGGTGCTGTGACAAATAGGCCCATATCCCAGTGGCTTCCCCCAGGAGGAGCTGGTCTCTTTCCACGTGAGGTCTGAGGGGATGTGGCTGGTCCGGGGAGGCGCGTCCTCGGAGCACTGATGCGGGGATCCAGGCTTTTCATCTGTGATGACATCACTGATACACGGGGCTTCCAGGGTTCCCAAGGAGGGGCAGTGAGTGAGGGGAAGGTCGCCAAGTGATTCACCAGCTCAGCCCAGAGGAGAACCGCATCATCTCCAGCCACGTTCCATTGACTACAAGTCCCAGTAGGCCCCATCTGAATGCACGGGGGGCTGGGCTGGGCAGGGTGATCCCAGCCTGGGTAGCCACCAGCCAGCACCAGCCTTGCCCTATGACAGAGGGCGTGAACTGGTGGGCAGCAACTGTCTCTGCCCCTGGTGGCAATGGATGACTCTTGTCACTTTAAGTCCCTTCCTGAGACCTCTGGGCTCCCAGCCCTCTCCCTGCCTCTGGCGGGCATGATGCCTGGGTCAGAAGGGCAAGAAAAAAGGGGCAGTGACCTGGGAAGGGCTGCCCATGCTGCTCCCCACACTCAGCTGGGGAGGGAAGACGTTCTGGGCTGTTCTGAGCTGATTGTGTTTGGAACCTTCTGTGTCTGCTGAGCTGCTAATTCCGGAGCCATCTGCCTGTGTTTCCAGCCCCAAAGCCCCGGGATAAATAAATTTTTTTCTGTGATTTTTAAGGAAAGTTTCAGCGGGGGTGGGGAGAGAGGAGGGAGGTCTCGGAATCATCTGGTCTCTGACGAGGAGGCCCTGGCAAGGGATGGGACCGAAGTGTGCTTGGCACTGAGCCCTGAGCCTTGTAAGAACCACCTGAGGTTGCTATGATTAGCCCCATTTTACAGATGAGGAACCTGAGCCCCAAAGAAATTAAAGAGTTTGCCGAAGGTCAGACATTGACAGAACAAAGTGCTATGCCTCTTCATGAATCAGTCCTTTCTTGCCCCTCACTTTTGTCATGGAGGGCCTCCCCTCGCTTCAGAATTCTGGGCCAGAAAAGCTTAGAATTAGAAAGGAAGCTGGGAGGAGTAGCAGACTTTGCAGGCAGGGTCACACAGTGAGGTGGAGCGGGGTTGGGGGGGGTGGTTAACAGGGGTGCAGGAAGGGCACAGGCCTTGGAGAGGCAGAACTGAGGATGACTCCAGCCCCACCAAGAGTTGACTCTGTGGCCCTGCCTGGCCTTGACCTCTCCATGAATCCACAGTAGAACTTCTCCCTTTCATGGCGGAGAAGGATGGCATAGGTGACATGTTGGTTTACCTTCTGTTCAGACACGCACCATCGCCTCCAGGAGCCCTGAGCCTCAACTCAGCCCCGCCAGGAAAATTTCTCAGGACATCTCTTCACTTTCCAAGGTGCAGTGCCAATGTCACTGTGATTCAGGTGAATAATCGTCGCCAGGATTGATATGGAATCTGCAGCCCAGATCTCAGCTGCCTTGCTTCTGGAGGAAAACCGATGGGACAGGTGCCAGCTCTGTCCCCTCCCACCATGTGGCATTACTCTCGCCACTTCATGGTGCTTAACTGGGCTGATTCATAAAACGGGAGTAACGATGGAATCTTCCTCATGTTTCATTTAGAAATAAAAAACAGAAACAGGGTGCCTGGGTGGCTCAGTGGGTTAAACCTCTGCCTTCGGCTCAGGTCATGATCTCAAGGTCCTGGGATCGAGTCCCACATCGGGCTCTCTGCTCGGCAGGGAGCCTGCTTCCTCCTCTCTCTCTCTCTGCCTGCCTCTCTGCCTAGTTGTGATCTCTGTCAAATAAATAAATAAAATCTTAAAAAAAAAAAACAGGTACAGAGAACTGTAAAAGTCCTTACTACTTGGCCACACAAACTATTACAATAGCTAAGATCTTTTTTAACAGACTTATGGAGATGTGATTGGCATACAATAAACTGCCCCATATTTAAGTGCGGAATCATAAGTTTTGACATACGTGTCCATTGGTGAAACCATTGCCACAAGTAAAATGATAAACATATTCTTCACCCCAGAATCTCCCTCGTGCCCCTTTGTTAGCCTGACCCACAGCCCCATGCCCCCCCTCACTCAGTCCCCAGGCGACCACCATCTGCTTTCTATCTCTCCGGTTTGGTTTGCATTTTCTAGAATTTTATAGAAATAGAACCGTGCCATATGTATTCTTTTCATCTGGCTTCTTTTACTCTGCATAACTATTTTGAGATTTATTCCTGTTGTCGCATGTATCAATAATTTGTTCTTCTTTATGTATGAGTAGTTGGATAGAATTTATTTATCCATTGATGGCCCGGTTGATGAACATTTAGCCTCCGGTTTGGAACTGTTATAGACAAAACTACTCTGAACATTTGTGTACAATTTCCCTTTAATTTCTGTTGTAACAGCCTCTCTCAAATTTATCTGTGTTGTGTTTTCATTTCCATTTGCTTTGAGATACTTCATAATTTGCGTTTGGGTTTCTTCTTTGTACCATGGATTATTTAGAAGTGTGTCACTTAGCTTCCAAATACTAGGGTATTTTCCAGGCATCTTTTCCTATGGATTTCTAATTTCATTCCATTGTGGTCAGAGAACAGACATTGTGTGACTTGTATCTTTTCAAAAATTTGTGAAACTTGTTTTATACAACCCAGAATATCATCTGTCTTGGTGAATGTTCTGCATGCCTTTGAAAAGAATGTGTATTGTGCTGTTGCCTGGTAGAATGTTCTATAAATGCCAATTAGGTGAGGTTTGTTGATGGCACTGTGCGAGCCTTCTCTACCCTTGCTAATTTTCTGCCCATTTGTTCTCTCTGTCGCTGAGAGACGGGTGTTGTGATCATTTTCTAGTGGTGATCTGTTTGTTTATCTTTGTAGCTTCCCAACTTTTCCCTCATGCATTGTGAAGCTCTGTTATTATGTTCATAAATAGTCATGGTTGGTACAGCCTCTCGATGAACTGACATCTGTATCATTATGAAATGTCCCTCTTTATCCCTGGTAACATTGTTTGCACCCAAGTCTGCTCATCTGTTATTGTTCTCCCTCTCCAGCTTTCTTCTGATTAGTGTTACATGGTATGTAATTTCCCACCCCTTACTTTTAACCTACTGCTGTCTATTTAAAATGGGTTTCCCATAGGCTGCTTGTAACCAGGTCTTGCTTTTATATCCGATATGATAATCTTTGCCTTTTGATTGAATCTCTGTAATGCGATTACTGATGTGGTAGGGTTTAAATTTGCCATCTAGCTTCTTATCTGTTTCTTCCATCTGTTCTTTGGTCCAGTTTCCCTCCTTTTCTGCCTTCTTTGGGAATATGGGCGTAATTTTTATGATTCTATTTTATCCCCTTTGCTGACTTCTGAGTTATAAGGGTTTTTTTTTTGTTATTTTGTTAAACATCTTTTTTTTTTTTTTAAAGTAGACTCCACACCCAGCATCGTGACCCTGAGATCAAGACTGGGGCTGAGATCAAGAGTGTGACACTTAACCTGCTGAGCCACCTAGGCGCCCCTTTGGTTGTTACTTTGGCCTTTGCCTTCTGATGGACCGATGGATCATATTTGTTTTTAAGCTCCTATGGCCAACTAGCAAGTGATAGTAAACAAATTCACATTCAGTGTACGAATTGTACAACAGCCCCTCCCACTCTCTGCTAAAGTGGTCACAAATTTACGTCTGCATATAAATCATGAATAGTCAGTTTTCTTTTAAAGAGATCGAAGTAATGAGAAAAATGTCTTTTCAATTTCCCCATAATCATCATTTTCAGAGATTTCTCCCTAGCTGTCCAGATTCCAGTTCCCATCCGCCGTCAGCTTGCTTCTGTCTACCTTGAAGATCTCTTACCGTGTGTACCATCTTGTGATGCATTCTTTCAGCCTCTATAGCTATTAACATTTTTTCCCTTTATTTATGAAAAATATTTCTCCTATCTATAGACTTCTAGGATGACTCTTTTGGTTTTTTCCATTTAGCATTTTTAAAGATATTGCTCTACTGTCCCTGGTCTCCTGGTCTACATCGTTTCTGATGAGAAATCTGCTGTCCTCCTTATTTTTGCTCCTTTATCAGTAACATGTCTTTTTCCTCTGGTTAATTTTAAGATTTTCTCTTTATCCCTGGTTTGGAGACATTTTATTATGATATGCCTTGGTATAATTTTTTTCAGGTTTCTTATACTTCAAGTTCATTGCACTTCTTGGATCTATAGATTAATAGGCATCAACAAGTTTGGGAAAAAAAAAATTGACCATTATTTTGAACTATTTTTCTGACCTGCTCACTTACGTGTGTGATAGGCAGCTCTAGGCCATTCCACAGCATACTGAGGATTTGTTCGTTTCTTATATTATTCTTTTTCTCTGTGTGTTTCATGTCGGGTAATTTGCATTTCTATGTCAAGTTAGCCAATCTCTTTTTCTGCAGTGTCTCACCTGCCATTACAACCATCTAGTACAGTTTTCATCTCACACATTATGATTTTCAGCTCTAAATTTTTAGTTTTGGTCTTTTGTATATCTAGCATAGCTCTACTGATCATTTCCTATCTTTCTCCTGTACTTCTAAATGTATTCAGTAATGTGTTAATAACTGGTTTTACTGTCCTCATCTACTGTAAATTAGATCATTTGTGTCAGTTTTAAGTCCATTTTGACCTCCTGATTTTTACACTCACTGTATGTCATAGTTTCCTGCTTCTTTGCTTGCCTGAGTATTTTTCATCAAATGGTACTCATTGTGAGTTTATCTTTTGGGCAACTTGATATTTTGTATTCTTATAAATACTCTTCAAGATTGGTCTGGACACAGTTAAGTAATAGGGACACATGTCTTTTAAGTCTTATTTATAAACTTTGCTACACATGCACAAAGCAATAGTCAGTCTGGGGCCAATTCTCCACTTCTGACGTAAGACCCTTCTGAGTACTTTAACCTCTGCCCATGCCTGACCTGGCTTTCCACTCCGGTGGGAGCAGAACTCCTGAGTTTTAGGATTATGCCTTAATTCCTGCTGGCTGTGTTTCCTCAGCCCCAGGCAGTTTCCTACACTCCAGCCTTAAGCAGCACTCTGCAAACCAGCGATGTCTCTCAGTGCTCTCATCTCATCTCCAAATACGCTCATCTCTGGTACTCTGCCTGTGACCCCAGGTTGCCCCATTTTCCCCACATTCTACCTCCATCTCCACAAACAATCCAGTTCTGCCAGACCCCTAGCCTCTGATCTCTCTCCAGGCTGTAAACAGGGGAAATGAAGGAAATTCTTCCCCTTCTCTCCAGGTTCTCTCTCCTTTGTCGTTTGGTGGCTAATGACTTAGAAGGTTTGTTTTATATATTTTGTCCTGTTTTCAGTTGTAGCAGGCAGGCGGGTTAGCATGGCTCCTACCATTCCATCTTGGCCGGGAGCAGAACACTCAATGACCTTTACTGAGTGCTTACATACGTCAGGCTCTACTCACAGCACTTGCATGAACTCATTCTATCCTCACAGCAACCTATCATATAGGACCATTATTGTCCCATTCTACAGATGAGGAAACTGAGGGGCAGGTATTAGAATTACTTGCCCAAGGCACACATCTGGTAAGTGGCCTGGATTCCTACCTGGCTGGGCTGTCCCATAGCCTGCCCTCTCCACCCTCCCCAGCACTTCCTGCCCCTGAAACCCCACATGTGTTCTGCAGAGGCTCCACGTTTCCAGACTCCTGGTAGTTGCCCCACGGGGAGCAGCACTGTTTCTACTTCCAACATGCTGAGGAAATGCTGCCATTTCTCCAGGTGGAAAGTCCAGCTGTGCTCTGAGGGGTCCACCCCCTCCAAGCAAGCATTCAACAAAGTAGCCATCGCGGTTGCTGTCGTTGATATTATTATTAACAGACGAGCCATGATTCAACACGGTACCTCCAGCTGTCTCCACGCACGTCATTTAAGATCACGTGGGTGTCAGCTGCAAATTCCCACGGGGGCTCCTGCTCTGGGGAACTGGATCAGGATACTTCTGACTCTCCCAGGTTCCCTGTACCTCTTAGCCCTGATCAGGAACGGGTCCTTCCAGTCTGCTCCGGGCCTCCAACAGGTTTGTTGCTCTCGCCATGAGTTGAAGGAAGAACATTCATTACCTGGACTTTGGGGTCAGAGACACATAAGCTCAAAGCCTGAGTCCTCCTGAGCTCTGTGATCTTGAGCCTCAGTTTCTTCATTTATGAACAAGGAGTTGTAACATCTGCCTTGGAGGCCATAGTGAGTCTTATACCAGATCATGGTGGGGAAGGGCACAGCATAGGTCTTGACCAGTTTGGTGTGGGCAGAACTGCTACAGTGATCTCCTACCAGCCTGGTGAGCCCAGATAAGTTGTTTTGGTTTTCTGAGCCTTGGTTTTCTGATCTGTAAAATGGCATGGGGGGAGGGCGGGGGGAGGGTGGATAACAGTTTTCCTTATTATTGAATTGCAAGGATGAAATGAAATAATCATATCCTCCTGATTCCTACATCACTCACCCTCATCCTTTTCATTTCACAGAACCCCAAGCCTCCTGTCTTAGTCTCACCAATCTGGGGACTCCCGTGCTCTGAGGCTTGGGAGAACAGAGGCAAATAGTGTCCACGCACCTGTCTCAGAGCAGACAAGGCAGCCCCCGTAATTGCAGCTGGTTCAGTGTTTTACTAACTTCTCAGAAAGCCAGACAGCCTGTCACAGAAACACTGATGCCATCTCTGATTTTTCTGATGCTCCATTTAAACAGAGCATTGCCCAGAGGCTTCCAGGTGTTTAGAGAAACGACAAAACAATATGGCTATTGCTTCATGTGCTTGTGGTAGTATGCTTTCCCTAGAGCCCTGTGGGTGGCACACATGTTGATTTGAAAAACCAGGGAAGCCTCGACTGTAGAAGACAGAGAAGTCTCTCCCCCAGCAGAACATCTGGAGGGGCCTCAGTCAGCTGGAGGCTCAGGAGCAGACAGTGCATGAGACTCACAGAATGATCTGGCAACAGCACCCATCAAATGGCTAGAGGTCACATCGAGCACCCCATCCAGTCCTGGAGGTCAGGTGACATGGGCCAGAACCCCAGAAACTGCGGATGGAACCATGTAGCCATCAGCAACCACAATGTGAGGTCAAAAGCCAGCCAATATTTCTTGAGTACTTGCCATGTTCCAATCACTGTTCATTGTACCCATTTAGCAGATGAGAAAACCGAGACACAGAGAAGTAAAATGACCTGCCCGAGGCCCCACAGCTGATAAGTATCAGCACTGGGATTTGAACACAAACCACCAGGTTCCAGAGGCTTCGGTAGAATCATTATAATGAAGTTCAGATCCCCCAACCTAGCCCAGAAGTCACCTCCCCTTCCTAGTTTGTCTCCCTCTCATGGGTATCAATTAGCTTTTGCTGTGTAACAAACCACTCTTAAACTTAGAGCTTAAAACACAAACATGTATATTTCCAATGGATCTGTTGTCAGTGAGGCAGCTCTTCTCGTCCAGGTGGGCCCAGTCGGGACTGGATGGTTTCAGGTAGCCTCAGTCACCTGCGTAGGCCTCAAGGGGAACTGCTGAGGTGGCCGGGGCCCTTGTCCATAGTCTTGTCTCCTCCAGAAAACCAGACTGAGCTTGTCCCGTTGTGTTGGTCACAGGTTTCCCAGCAGCGGGAAAGGGCTGGTCCCGTGCACAGCACTTTTTAAGTCCTTGCCTGTGTCCTGTTATTACTGTCACCTTAGCCAAAGCAGGTGACCAGGCCAGACCTGGACTCGGGGTGGACAAGCAGATCCAACATAGTGACAAGAAGAGCAGCAACACTTTGTAGCAAGGAGCACACATGGGGCGGGGAGAGGTGCATGGGCACACAGCCATTCCCATTCCCCATCTCCCTCTCCACCTATTGCCTCCTTCCTTCTGCCTGTCTGCTGCTACAGCCCCGAGAATGGTCTGGACGCCCACACATGCTGCCCTATGCCTGGAGTGTGTTTCCTCAGCTTCCTCTGGCAAGATCTTAACATATCTTTCAAAATGCAGCTTGGGAACAAAAGCCTTCCCTGACCGCCCAGTCCCCCAGACAACCTGCAGGCTGTTCTTCCTTCTCACTGCACCCATCACCCCGAGGTGGGACATCCTCTCCAGGAGGGTGGGAGCCCTGAGGTCAGGATCGGCGTCAGAGAGCCCTGGGGCCCTAGAATAAAAGATTAGCTCAACAACTGCTTTGGGGCTGGGAGGAAAGGAGGGAGAAAGAAAGGAAAGGGAAGGGAAGGGAAAGGAGGGGGAAGAGGGAGAGGGGAAGCAAGGAGAAGGCAAATAAGCAAGCCTTGGGTGAAAGTGTCCAGGGACAGACGTCAGGCCAATGACCAGGCAGGGCCAGGCCTAGGTCAGGTAGCAGCCGACCCACCAACCCTAGCACAAGAGAGCCCGAGCTCAGAGTATGTGCCCTTTGCAGGTGAGAAAAACATTTACTAGCTAATCACAAAATTAATTTCCATGGGCAAGGGTGCTGCCGAGGAGAAGGGCAGGTGCCTGTGATGGGTCACAAGGCTTGATCTGGTCCTGGATGAGGTCCAGGGAGGCTTTGTTAGGAAGTGACATGGTAACATTTGATCAGAGACTGGGGTACAACAGGTTAAGTGGGGGCGGGGACAGGGTGCAGGCAGGAGGAACAGCGGGATGTCCTCTCTAGAGGGAGGAGAAGCAGGGTTCCCTGGGACACAGACAGGCCCTGTGTCCTCTGAGTTTGAGTGTGGGCAGGAGGGAGGGAGGCAGGAACTGTGAGGACAGACACTGGACACGCGGGAACCCCCCAGGAGCAAGACGCTTACCCGGGAGGCCCCGGGACAGCCAGCGTGGGGTTCACGGGAGCTCTGAGCGGAAGGCAGTGCTGGGCATCAGCCTGTCGGCACCGCAATAATTAGAATCCTAAAAAAGATCTCATTATTTCTCCCAGGGCTGGGTGTCCTTTGGAAAAAGGGATGTTTCCTGCCGGATCACCCCCTAAAGATGCGTTCGTCACAGGCTATTGTGTAAATCCATGCCTGGCCCACTTAAGAGACGTGATTTATCCATTTGACTGGCCTTCACGCTCCTTCTCCAAACTCTCACAATGTGGCTGCTGTGAGGAGCCCAGGGAAGACCCATGAAACATGCCAGGTGAGGCCAGATGCCCTGGCCTGTGGGCTCTGAGCTGCCTCCCGCTGCAGAGAAGAGCCGAGGGAGGGGCCGGGGTTCGCTCTGCTCCAAACAGGGGTCGGTCCTCATGGAGAAGATGTGTGACACCAGAGAGGGCAGCTCGGGTCCGCTTCTACCACCGGGCTCACTGTGTGCACGCTTGAGTGGGGTCTTGGGGTGCAGCAGTGAACAGAGAAGAGCCTGTGTGTGGAGCAGGGAGGCAGGAAGGACAGGTGAACAAGGTGGGTGGGGAGTGCGTCAGGCGGGCGAGGCACTGGGAAGAAGATACCATGGGTGACGTGTGGATCCTGGCTATGGGCAGGTCAGCCATGTGCCTTGTGGGGAGAGCATGTCAGTGAAGGTCTTTCGAAGAAGCAAACCTTCAAGCTGAGGTCTCAGTAAGAAGATGGAGGACCAAGCGGTAAGTTCTGCCTAGAGATAGAGGGGAAGGGTTCCAAGGAGGAGGAGACCTGATCTATGCCTGGCAGATGGGTGAGTCGCAGCAGGTGGAAGAGAAGAAGAGAACTCCAGGCGGGTGCAAAGGACCAGAGCAGCGCAGGTGTACAACAAGCTGGGGAAATGTTTATTGTAGCCAGAAGTGGGGCTGGAAGTGACAGACCTCAAATCTGTGCTGAAGAGGTGGGCTGTTGCATCCTAAGGCAAGGACTCCAGAAGCGCTGAGGCCGCAAGCAAGCCACACCCCTGAAACCGATCACTCACTCATGACTTCTAACACCCCTTCCAGCTGGAAAGCTCTGTGAGCCAGACCTGCAAAGGCTGCTGACTTTAGATGAGTGGAAACTAATAGACAGGTACTCAAATAGAGTGTCAGGAAATCCTCGGGTTCATCGAGACCAGGGCTGGTGGAGGGAGAGTGGGACCTCAGTAACCAAGGTCCCTCTCTTGCAGGGTCTTCACCCTGATGGACACAGCCAAGGGTGGAAATTTCCACCCTCCTCCAAACAGGGTCACATTCAGCTCTGCCCACCCACTGGAAGGGATAAGCAGCTTCCAGACCTCCCACTGGTCCTGCCCCAAACCCTCACCCAGAAAGCACCCTAGTGGGGCAACCCTGGAAATCCAGCCCTAAATAACCAGCCCTGAACCAGATCAGCCCTCCTCTCCTATTTTAGATCAACCCCCTCCA
The DNA here is from genome assembly GCA_004024625.1 of Mellivora capensis. Lineage (NCBI taxonomy): Eukaryota > Metazoa > Chordata > Mammalia > Carnivora > Mustelidae > Mellivora > Mellivora capensis. Next base: position 32,348 of record PISX010008305.1, on the reverse strand, counting down.
GGCTTGATCCCTTTCGGAGCAGCAGATGCTCATGTCTGTCTGGGCTCACTAGATTGGTAAAACCCTGTAACTCTCCCAGCAGGCCACCTAGGGAAAAGTTTTCAGGATTTCAGGTCCTGTGATGGAGAAAGTCTGCCTAATAATTGAGAGAGCCCCCAGCTTCCTGAGAGCTGTGAGGGTGTCCCACTGCCCCCCAGCAGAGCAGAGTTTCGGAACACTTCTGTGCAGGTGAGGAAAATCTCTCCTTCAGGATGAGTCAGGAGAGGCAAGAGGGCTGGGGTGGGAAAAGCCTGGTCAGACCAGAGGTGGGTTGGTGCAGGGGGACACCTGCTTCATGTAAGGATATAACCAGGTGGTTAGTGATTACAAGCATGGGCTCCCCACTCAGACGGACCTGGGTAGGAGACCCATTTCCATGGACATAATATAAGGTCAGAAGCCCAGCTCACCCTTTCTTCCAGATGACCAGATAGATGGGAGGTCACCTGCACCAAGCTCCCAGCAGCCCAGAGGAATCAGAGTCCCTCCCTCCCTGGCAGCCATTGATAGAGCCCCAGAGACGGGCTCTGATTGGCCTAGCTTGCACTATGTGCCCACCCCTGCACCAATCACAGTAGCCACCTAGGTGGGGTACTGTGCGTGGTCACTTCTGGGTCACATGCTCACTCCTAAGTGGAAGGGTGAATGTTGATTGGCAATCAGAGCGGAAATACAGAGAGCTGGGGAGGGGCAAACCAGGTAGGCAGGAAGGGCTGGTCCTGGAAGGGTGGTGTGAGCTGAGCCTTTGGCCAGGTGTTCAAAAGTCTTCCTGATCTGGCCTCGGGCTACCTGTCTGGCCCCTTCCAGCCACACCCCTCCTGCTCTCTGCATTGTGGACATCTGATCGTCTACAGGGCGCTCTCTCTCATCTTACCTCCCTGCCTCACGTCTGTCCCGTCTGCTTTGGATGACTTCCTCAGCACCATGCACAGCAAATACAGTCCCTTCTTCAAGTCTCAGGAGTCACCTGCATTGCTAAACCTTCAATCCTGCCCCTGACATACTGGGTTCGATTCTGCTGCACTGTGTGAAACAGTGATGGTCGTGAGAATGAGGCTAATTGTGGCTTTACCCCATTGGTTGGCCTCTGGTCGCACTCCAAGCCTTCCTTGAGAACAGAAGTTTAATCTCATGCTCCCCTATTTCCCTAGTGCCTAGAACATCACCTGGCACATGGTAGCCATCCAGGACTGTCTTTCGAATGAATCATTTGATGAATGAATTGTGGTTATTGGCAGAACCAGTCTGGGAAGGGCAGCTGCTCTCCGTGTGCTGTGGTTTCAGGGAGACATCTTGTCCCAGATGATGTTCCTAAGAGCCATCACAGAGAAGTCCCTTCCCCCCTCTCACCTCAGCTTCTTCATTTGTGAAATGCGGGGCTGTGCTCCCTATAACTCTGTAAGTGTGGAGAGGACTGGCCTTGGGCAACACCAGGCCAACCTACAGGTCCCTGGGCAGCCAGGAGGGCCTTGGGAAACCAGGCGGCACAGAGCAGGGGGCCGGGACGAGAGAAGCTACCACGTGTGTAAAAGAGAAATCCTGCTGAATTTACGATTTTGCCAATACCAGAATGCTGTCAGATACTCTCCAAATTCATACAATTTCTGAGCCTGGAATTCACCTTCACATTATTATGGAGAAATTTACACCTATCTCTGGAAGTACAGTAACATCTGGCCATTATTCAGGGCACATTTGCCTTACTAGGGGAAAAACGTTTTGCTAAATCAATTAATAATAAAAGCAGGACTGGAAGTAAGAGTGTTTCCCCTACAAAAATTAGCAAATCGTTTTCAAGCCTCTTATTCACAAATCCTTGAGTCTGGAAAGGACTTCGAGATCATCTGGCAGCACACATCTCTCATCCCGTTCATGTTCTCTGTACCCAGGTGAGTGTTCTGGAACAGGGAACAGTGACGCAGGACCTCCAGTGTGCCAGCAACAGGCACAGTAGTTTGAATCCTCACCCTTCCTCTCTGACCTCATCCCCTACCACTCTTCCCTCCCCCACTGAGTTCCAGCCACAGTGGCCTATTCTCAGTTCCTAACACAGGTCCAGCTGGCGTCCACCTGCCACCCTCTGCTTGGAGCTCTTTGTCCCCCAGTCTCTGCTAGTCTGGATCCTTCTCATTGTTCAGACCTGTGTTCAAATATCATCTCCTCCATGAAGCCCTCCCTCCCCCTGCTATCACGCCTTTCCCTCCTCCTGTGCCTGGTCCAGCGCCATTTTACCTTCCATAGCCTTCGTCGTGGCTTGAAATCAATCTACTTATGATCGTACTTGCTGACCTGACTCCTGCTCCAGAATGTTATCTCCTGCCGGGAGGAGCCCCTGTCTGTCTTTCTCCATGCATTCCCAGTGCCCAGAACAGTGATTGGTGCACAGCTGGGACTCCATAACCATGTGTTCTACAAGCTGATGAGTGAGTGCTTACATGATTTCCTTTTCCCCAAACCCTAACCTTGCTCAGGGCGCTTTCCAATCAAAGTTTATAATGCGTAGGAAACGAGGTAGCCCCCACAGGGCTCAGAACATACCGTGAGCCAGGAGTGAGGGTTATCTTTACTCCATCAACACATTTTTCTGAGTCATTTGAGGGATCACAAAAGACATGTCTGTCCTATTGGAAGGAATGCCTTGTTTTCTGGCCATTTTGAAATGGCCCTAAATTCATCACTTGTAAAGGATTTTGGTGATCCTGTAAGACCATGGGCTAATTTAGCAGATGAAAACTGACACGCTGGACAGTGTAGTGAAAACCTGAATTCTTCACAACAGCCTTAGAAGGGGCGGGTGCTATTATTATCCCCATCTTTCAGGAAAAGAAACTGAGGCATGGATAGGGAAGTATTTTGCCTATAGTCACAAGGAGAACAGATGGGGGAGCCAAAGCTCGAGCTGAGGCCATCTGGCAATGTCATCAAAAGCATTTGGTTTGGGGCACCTGGGTGGCTCAGTGGGTTAAAGCCTCTGCCTTTGGCTCAGGTCATGATCTCAGGGTCTTGGGATTAAGCCTCGAATCGGGCTCTCTGCTCAGCAGGGAGCCTGCTTCCTCCTCTCTCTCTGCCTGCCTCTCTGCCTACTTGTGATCTCTCTCTCTCTCTCTCTGTGTCCAATAAATAAATAAAATCTTTTAAAAAGAGAGAGAGAGCTTTTTGTTTGACAAATCCACTCCCAGATGCTTCTCTTAAGGAAATGGCCATGGTCCAGAGAACAATGCCGTATTGAAGATGTGTATCTATCTCTAGGGGCACCTGGGGGTGGCTTAGTTAGATTAAGCATCTGCCTCTTGATTTCAACTCAGGTCATGATCTCAGGGTAGTGAAATCGAGCCCCCATCAGGCCCTCCACTCAGTGAGGAGTCTGCTTGAAGTTCTCTCTCCCTCTCCCTCTGCTCCTCCGCCCACCCCCTCACTCTCTCTCTCTCTCTCTCTCTCTCTCTGAAAAAAAGAAATAATAATACAATACAATAAAACAAAATGAATGGCCCTCTCTGGACTGCTCCCTTGCATGAACTTTGAAGCTGCCCGTGAGGAGCCGGGAAGTGTCGGCCTTGCACCGTGGGGGCATGGGAGTGGGTTGATGTGAGGGGTGGAGGCCTGTGTGAAGGGTGGAGGCCTGTGTGAGGGGCCAGAGCCCTCCCCCCAAAAGCCCCCTCCCCCAAACAGGGCCCTGAGGGGGAGACCCTGGAACACTTGCTGCCTCTCTTCCCGCCTCACCTGATCTCATTGACAGAGATGCAAGGAAGTACCAAATGGTGGCATTCACTGAGAGAACTCCATCCCGCTGTATCTCCTGAAAATTATGCCTCTCACTTTTCTTTTTTTCCTCCTCCTAAAGTATCAAGTAAGCCTTTTCTAGAAGCACTGAATGGAAATAAAGGGGATTAGCAGATCATTTTATTCCATTTAAAGGTAACCTGGAGTGAATGTAAATAAACAGACCCGTTAGGCAGCCTCTCCCATCTCCTTCGCCCGGCAGGCCCAGGCCCTCCTGCTCCCCTTCCTGCTCCTCAGAGGCCCCTGGGGATCCCCACGGTGGGAGGAGTCATGAGTCCACCAGGGCCCTTGCCAAGGCCCGCCTTCCAAAAGCCGGCTTCCTACATTCATCTGGTGGGAGGCAGGTTGCCAGTGAAAGGCTCTGATCTTCTGGAAAGGAAAAGGGAGGAGTGCCCTGGAAAGAAGGCACACTTCAGGGGCACCTGGGTGGCTCAGTTGGTTAAGCCCCTGCCTTCGGCTGAGGTCATGATCCCAGGGTCCTGGGATCGAGCCCCACATGGGGCTCCCTGCTCGGCAAGAAGCCTGCTTCTCCGTCTCCCACTCCCCCTGCTTGTGTTCCCGCTCTCGATGTCTCTCTCTCTCTCTCTCTCTGTCAAATAAATAAAATAAAAACAAAACAAAACAAAACAAAAAAACAAAACAAGGCACACTTCATAAGGAACCTACATCAGGAGGTCCGCATCTGCTGTTCCCCAGGTTCAGCTTACCTGCTCAGGGTGACTTTGCCACCAGACACCTTATGAGAGGCAAAGCTGAGAGTGGGGGGCAGGGTGGCAGGCGAAGGCAGGGGCACAGAAGGAGACCAGAAGGACACCAGAAGGAGTTCCAGAGAACTGGAGGCTGAAGGACATGGAGCGGATGGGCTGGGTGATGAGGCTGCAAACTTTGGCCAAGGACAGATTTAGAATGCCAGGCTAAGGAATTTGAAATATTTTCTGGAGACCAAAGATTTTTTCTAAGGTGCTTCCTCTGAAATGGGTCAAGGGTCAGGTTGCCAGATTTGGCAAATAGAAGTATCAGACTGACTCTCAGTGACACTGAATGTCACACAATGAGTCTTTTTTTAAAAAATTGTATTTATTTGTTTGAGAGAGTGAGCGAGAGAAGCAAGAGCAAGGGGGAGCGGCAGAAGCAGGCTTCCTGCTAAGCAAGGAGCCTGATGTAGGGCTCGATCCCAGGACCCTGGGATCATGACCTTGGCTAAAGGCAGATGCTTAACTGGCTGAGCCACTCAGGTGGTGCCCCTCTTTTTTTTTTTTGAAGTCATTGTTTATGTGGAATTCAAATGTAACTGGATGTCTCTATTTCCTCTAGCAGCCTGTCTTGGGGGCAGAAGAGGGGGGAGGGGACACCAGGCAGGGTTGGGGGGTGGTTCTCCCTCTCCTGACCACAGCTGCAAAGGCTTTGCTGCTACTGCTGTCACTTTTAGATTTAGGGAAATCTCTGTCAGTTTTCACTTGAAACAAGCATCTGACTTTTAATAACAACATTAAAATGTACATAAAAATCTCTGCATAATTTATGTGTAAAGTACTCTCCAGCAAGTATCCACACAGCAGGTCCACAAATTTTTTTCTATCAATGGCCACATAAGTAGATATTTTAGGTGTCATGGATCATACAATTTCTAGTTCCTCAGGCATGCAGAGGTAGTGTGAAAGCAACCTCAGGTAGCCCAGAAACAAATGACTGGCTGTGTTCGAATAAAACTTTATTGACAAAAACAGACTGTAGGGCCAGATGTGGCCCAGAGGCTGTAGTTTGCTGATCTACACTTCTGGGCACCCTCAGGGTGGCTGAAGGAAACCCTCTCCTTTCCCCAGCTCTGTGCACAGAGACATCTCCCCTTCAGGAGCTGATAACCTAATGGGGGACCTCAGCATCTCTCTTTCTGCCACCAACTTGTGGGGTGACCATGGAAAAGACTGCCTTTCCCTCCTTTAGTTTCCAAGTCCCCCTCTCCCAGATGAGGCAGATGGACCCTCAGGATCTTCCCCAGATCAGACCTGATGACCTAGTCCCACCAGAAAAGTGACAAGTACTTTTCTTCCCATCCCTTTCCTGGAATTCCCCATTCCCCGGGCATCAGGTTGCAAAGACACCCTTTACTTATTCTGCTCACTTCTGCCCTTAAGCTCAATGTTGTTGGGGTCTTTTCCCCCCAGGTCCTGCAGACTCTTGGGAACCCTCCACCTCAGCCACCACCTTAGCTGCTTAGGTGGGGGGAGAGCCCCAGGACAAAAGCATCCAATCAGCCTCCCACCAACTCCCCTCATGCAAATAAATAGATGTTAACTCACTGCCTGTGGCCAAGGGCCCTCATACCAGCGAACTTGAACACAGCTGGAAATATCTCTAACACCCTATTGATGGCTTTCCCCCTATTGCTCTGCGACACAGGCCAGACAGTATAAGGCCTAGCAGTTAACAGGTCTGAGCTGTGAGGTCAAGATGAAAGCAGGGAAGCAGGCCACAGTGCAAGGGGGCGGGTCCTGCCATGCACCTGTGCTTCTGGTCCCCCCCCAACCCTGGGGAACATTTCTCCTGTGCCTCCCTAGCAGACGGCTGGCCGAGGAACAGCAGATTTGTATTTTGTGAGGACGCTTTAGTCCAAAGATCAATGATGCTCTCGGCACCACTCTGCCAGTCCATGGGGGCGGATGATCCTGGTGAGAAGCCCGCAAAGATCCAGCTACAATTAGGCAGCCGCCCGCAGAGGCTGGGTCCGCAATCACAGTGCATCGATTTCCAAAGTGATGCTCAGACTGAGAGAGTTTCATCGGCCTCCACGTCCTGCCTTTGTAGAGAAGGGCCTTCCATAATGAAATGGTTCCCCCTCGGGGGGGAAATGGAGGTTTTTAAAAACAAGCTGGGGATTTGGCCGATCAAAGGGGCAGGGGGAGTGGGCGAGGGGGTCTGGGTCTGTTCATGCTCCTTTAACCTGGAGCTTGCTTGGTTGTCTAGTTTGGAGGCTCATAAGGAAAAGCAAAGGGCCACAGGTGGTAAGGAAGACCTGAGCTTCGGGCCAGCTGAGAAACCGTGGGCATCAGCCTCTCTGGCCTCCACATTCTGCATCTGCATCTGTAAAGTGGGTGTCTCAGCCCTTGTTCCCATCCAGCTGTACCTCACCAGGTGTTCCGAGGATGCAGTGACCGAATTCATGCCAAGTGCCCAGCGGGGGGCCTGCACAAAGAGCCACTCGCTATCCGAGGCCTTGGCTGATGTCTGGACTACACACCTTCCACACCACACACTGCACCTTGTGTTTCCTTCCCTAACCCCGTAGGCACCTTAGGAGCTGTGGTCTTCTTTAAGCACATGAGGAAGGGTTAACCAAATTCAAGATCAGCTGGGAAATGGCAGGTCTGGGTTGCAAACCCAAGTGTGTCTGATGCCAGAATCCACGTGTCTGGACCCAATCCACCCACCAGAGCTTCTCTTCCTCATCCTTCCTCTCCTCTTCCTCCCACATCTGCACTGCCAGGCCAACCTCCCACAGCTTCTCCATCCACTGGGCCTTCTCAGCTCCACAGGATACCTGCTGGCCCTTCCCTCTCTTCAGCCTCTGGGAGGCCATCCACTTGTCAGGTCAGGATGGGCTCCTCCTGAAACCATCCCTGTCCTGGGGCTCACACTGGCCTACAGTACTGGACTGTCCCTGCTTTGGCCTCCCTCCTGCTTGGCCATATTAGCTGATGCTTTCAAGGGGCACCATGGCTCTGGGAGAAGAGGACAAACCTGGATCCCTGCCCCAGTCCCGTGTCTTCCAAGCTCTGCGATCACTATCAGTTCATTTCGTTGTTGACCCTCAGTCTCTTGGGATAGTTGTACCCTCAAGCCCACCAGTATCGAGTGGGAAGAAAATCAACATGGTCAGCTTGCTAAAAACCGTAAGCTGCCTGGGTCCAGGCGGGGTGGGAGGGGGTATGAAGAAGGAGATGAGAGCAGGTTCCTTGCCATCCACACCACCTTGGCGCCTGGTAATTTTGCTAAATAGTTTCTTTTTTTTTTTAAGATTTTATTTATTTATTTGACAGACAGAGATCACAAGTAGGCGGAGAGACAGGCAGAGAGGAGGAAGCAGGCTCCCCACTGAGCAGAGAGCCCGACATGGGGCTCGACCCCAGGACCACGACCCGAGCCGAAGGCAGGCTCTAACTCACTGAGCCACCCACGTACCCCCAAACATTTTCATACCTCCCCCTTATAGGCCCACAGTGGGACCGAACTTTCTGTCCCCCATGGGTCAGTGGGACCATGTGACGAGTTCTGACCAATGAGTTGCCTGAGCAGAGGGAATGTGTGTCACTTCCTTCTTGAGCATTTAGAGGCTGGTACAAACCCACCAGAGCCATCATCACCTCTCTCATCATAGCTACTCTACTCAGTTACCCTGGGTCTGTGGGTGGCCTGACAAGCAGAGCTTCCCCCACCCAACCCACAACTGACCTGTAGGCTTAATAAGCAATATTAACAGCTTATTAATTAAGCAGTTAGTTAATTGCTTAATCAAGCAATTAGCAAAAAGGGGGCATTTAAGGCACTGTGACTTGGAGCTGTTTGTTACACAGTAGAGCCTTGCCTGGGCTGACTGATACAGCACTCTGCATGGACAAGACCTCAAACCAGGTGTCCTCCATGATTGGCTGTTGAATTAAGCACAGTGCAGGAGCTCGCCCTCTGATGCGGAGCCAATAGGGCAGGGGTGGGGCAGCAGCGACTGGAGGCCTTGGTTTAGCCTTTGAGAGGAAGGGGCAGGAGCATGCATGTCCCCAGCCCTGGTCGGCAGACCATCAAAGTCCTAGGGAAGACAGCTCTAAGTGACACGAGGAACACGGTCTGGGCAAGTCAAACCACAGAGGCCATAATCCAGGTAAGAATGGTCACACAGGCCGCACCCAGTTCAGGGGTTCAGACCATCTGCCCACAGAACAGCCAGAAGGCAACGTGATTTGGGCCCCTGGTTTCTGGCCACTGAAGCCCCACACAAGTTTGTTTTCCCCACTCCATCTCCCCTTCTTGGAAGTCAGGCTCAGGGAACTCTGCCAGTCCACGAGTTCAGAACAAGGGTTCTGGAATTGGTCACCTTGGCTTGACACTGCCTAGCTGTGTGACTCTAGACGAGTGCCTTTGCCTCTCTGAGCTACACTGTCCTCTGAGAGGATTCCAGGAGGTGGTAGTAAGAGGGCTCTGTGGAGGATCGGCACAGGTGAGGACTCGATGAGAGGGAGTCCAATGCCATCCCCTGGGCTCAGGGAGGCCAGGACCAAGCATGTGACAGTCCAACTCTTAAAGTTATTTAGTTTTCTTGTTTACATATTGCCAAGGTTTAACATGGGGAAAAGTACAGAGAATAATAAGAGAAAAGAAAGATACCTGCTCAAGCGCAGAGATGGGACCACGGCCCAGGCCAGGGTTCAAGGCTCAGCTCTGACACTGTCTTCTTGCATCTCTCAGGGCAAATCCTCTGCACCTCACTCTCCTGGGAAACAAGGATGCCATTGGGTCATCACTGATGGTGGGCATGTCTGAAGGTGAAACAAGGTGAAGGCAAAGAGAAATGGGTCTGGCTCTTGGCAGGAACGCACAGACTCCAGTTTTTAAAAAACTGCCACCAGTCATTGAACTTACTCTGAATGATGACCAGGAGGGCACCCATCAGGGCATGACATGGTGAGGGGGTGGGGGGCGTGGGAAGGATGCCACACGTGGGAAATTTTACACCCAGAGATCCAGTGGGTGGGAGGCACAGCCATCAATGGCCAGCTGTCTCTCTGGAGGTCACCAGGGTGACACAGGAATATATTCTCTGGGCTCCAGGGAAAAACTAGACCAAAAGGGGCTGATGGGGCCAGGATTCCACCTACCGTGTGGAAGAACTTTCTGAAGTCCTCCGTAGCTTCTCTGACTGCCAAGCTCCCTGGCCTGACAGGATCAGGCCCTGCTTCCTCTCCAAGCCAGCCCTTAACCCTCCAGCCACGGGTAGCCCCTTCGCTTCCCTTCCAGGCCTTCGAACCTGGTGTTGACTCACATATCCCTTCTCTTCTTGCTCCCACAGTCTGCTCCCACCTGTTCCCCGGGAACCGGCTCAGAGGCCCTACTCTCCAAGCCCACCTCCCAGTCACTGGAAGAGTTCCATAAATGTTTGTTGTTATTTTTTAACTATTTTTTTTATTTGAGTGTAGCTGGCACACAATGTTACATTAGTTTCAGGTGTAAAACATAGTGATTGGACGTGAAACGTTATGCTGGGCTCGCCACGGGTGTAGCTAAGTATCCGTCCCCATTCATCACTATTAGAAGGTCACACTGTATTCCTCACCCTGTGTCTTTAATTCCTGTGACTTACTCCTTCCAGAACTGGAAGTCTGTATCTCTCTCTCCCCTTCACCCATTTTGCCCGTCCCCCAACTCCCCTCCCCTCTGCCACCATACGTTTGTTCTCTGTATTTCCAGGTACTGCTGGTACTATTTTTAACTGGTTAGTCCTAGGCTCACACAGAAGCTCTGCCACTTTCCGGCTGCGCATTTTTGGATAAGTAACTCAACCCCCTGACACCCCGTCTCCCTCCTGGGGACTGCGAGGGAGGGGTGACAGCGAGACATGTCTCGCTCAGGACTGGGTCCAGCTGTGGAGCACTGGGACCTGCCAGCCCCCTGGGGTCTGGGGAGCCAGGAGGGGGTGAGGCATTCATTTGCAAGAGGGATGGTTGGTTATTTCAGAAAGGACGCAGAGGAAGGCAAAATAAATCACAGCCCTCCCACATAACTGTGTAAGCATTATTGATTTGAGGCAGGAGGCATAGTGTTGCAGGTGTATTGATGGATGGGGTCAGGCCAAGGCTTTCAGGGCACTGTGAGCTGCATAGGCAACCAGCTCTGTTCCTGCCCTCCTGGCACATGGGTTACAGGAATAAAGACACCCACAAAAGGGTGCCTGGGTGGCTCAGTCCGCTAAGCGTCTGCCTTTGACTCAGGTCATGATCCTAGGCTCCTGGGATCAAGCCCCATGTGGGGTTCCCTGCCTTTCTGTCTGTCTCTCCCCCCACTCATGCTTGCTCTCTCTCAAATAAATAAATAATTTTTTTTTTTTTAAGGCACTGACAAGACTTCAATAGGAACAGCTCAGCTGCCGGTTGGGGTGGGAGCAAAGTGGGGTGTGTCTGGGAGTGACAGTGGCACCCAAAGGAAAAGACAGCATTCAGCCTGATGTGCCCCTATTCCCAAGAGGGATGCCGGTGCTGAGATTAGCATCTCAGGCAGAGGAGAAAGGAAGTGAAGAAAATGAACAGATTTCCCTGCCCACGTGGAGCTTCCGTTCTGCGTAGTCTATATAAATGTGACTCCGCACACTTTCCAGGTGAATTTCCTCATTCCAGAAGATGTGTTCCTTGAGGTCAAGGAACCTCTGCTCCTCTGGGAGACAGCTCTATGCTTGGCACTCAGCAAGTGTGCTTGTTTCATAAAGTGTTTTAGCTCACATTTGCCTGGAGCCTCACATTCCAGGAACATTCAGATTATAAATATCAGGGATGATGTAGGACTTTCTGAGGCCCAGAGAGGGCAAGCAACTTTCCCAAAGTCACACAGCAAGGTACTGGCCCATCCAGGACTGAAACAGGAGAGTGCTGACTCAGCTCGGGGAGGGGGGATGCTCTTCCCACCCTGTTCACATCCACCAGGCACGTCCAAGCCTGCCGAACAGCGATTTTATTAGAGCATAAAAACAACTTATTTTCCCCTAAAAATAACTGAAAAATAAATGACCGAAGAAGATACCCAAATGTTTATAAATGTGCTAAAACCGCGTTCTCAGCACATCAAGGGCAGAGGCATAAGCAGGGGAGGAAGCCTCCAGCCCACCAGGCAGCCACCGGCTGTTCTGCATGCGAGACAGAGCCAGCTCCGCAGGTGCCCCCAAAACCCAGCGGGAAATCCAGAGCTGAACCCCCAGAAAGTGAGCTTCAGACGCCTTCACTATTCCAGCTGCACGCCACGAGAGTAGAACTTACATTGCCTTGTAAACATACTAAACTTGCATCTTTCAGAGGAAATCACAAACAACCTTTACTCTAAGGGAAAAAAACTGGCTTCTTCTCAGGTAACATCGGACGGGTTAAGACCTGACCTAGAAAAGAGAAGGTGGTTTAGAACAAGGAGAAAAAGCATATAATTTATTGCAATTCTATGGTGTCTGATACAGATTGACACTTGTAATTCATGGTTTAAAGTCACACACAAACAAAGTAGAGCGGATGTTATTCTTCCCAAAACCCAGCTCTGCACCTGCCCCACGATTCTCTGCTGATGTCCAAGCCCATCTGCTTAGCTGGACCTGTTCGACTCACTGGATGGCAGAACAGAGCCACTCCCCCTAGTGCCATCCGTCAGCCTGGTGTGACCGTGACTGTCAGCAGCTCCCAGCTCGCTCAGCTCCGAATCCCAGCATCTCTGCATTCTGAGGAAGGAGGGAGCCACCCAGGAGCCTACTCTTCCAGCAGGGGGCAGGTGCAGCTTCGGCTTTGGGAGCATCAGGAGAGAGGGAGGACACTGCGCCCCTCACAGCTGGCCCAGCCTATCTTCCCCCACCTTGGACGAGATGCAGCCAAGGTTCCACGGGCAGGATGCAGGCTTGAGTCTGCAGACGTGAGCTCATATCCCACCTCTACTCACCGCCTTCCTGGGTCTTGCTGATCCTAGGTTTTCTTGTCTGTAGAATGGGAATAATACTACTTAATTTGCAGAACAGGTGTGAGGACAAAATAAGCTGATTGATGCTAAACAACTTGCTTGGTCCTTTGTGCTTAGTAGCTGCATAATAAATGTTGCTCTCTCTTCCTCCCCTGTCCATGGCAGGAGGAATTGTGCCCCACCCCAGAGATGTCCATGTGTTAATCCCTGGCACCAAGAACACATCATTGTATGGCAAAGGGGACTTGGCAGATGTGGTTAAGGTTATGGACCTTGAGATGGGAGATAATGTCAGTCTGATTAGAGTGGGTGGACCCAATCGAATCCCATGAACTTGAAAGTAAAAGAAAGAAGCAGAAACACCAGATGGAAGAGGAAGGAGAGGTTCAAGGCACAAGCAAGAACTGATGTACCACAGACAGATTTAGAGATGAAAGAAGGGGCACGGTAGTCAAGGGAGTGGGCCCCAGGAAATGGGGACCTCGGTCCAACAGTCACAAAGAGCTAAGTTCAGCCAACCACCCACTGAGCCAGGAAACAGACCCTCCCCGGGAGTCTCTAAAAAGGAATGCCATTCTGCCATTTCTTTATTATCATGCTGTGAGGACTTTACCTGACCTACCACCTACGGGTGTCTATGGTAGCCAAGTGTGGGGCTATGAGCTGCTAAATTTGTGGTGATTTGTTAAAGCAACAATAGAAAATTAATACACCTCCCCACCCTGAGCCGAAACTCTCAATGTCAGCTATACCCCAGGCCCAGGAGGTGTGCACTGTTCCCCAGACCTGTCCTGTCCTCAGTGCCTCTGCCCAGGCGTCAGTGCTTCTCTTCTACTCAGAGAACTCCTATTCACCCTGCAAAACCCATCATGCCATTCACCCATCTCCACAGTATTCCAGTAGGGTCTATGGGTGTTGGGCCAGAGTCAGACCCAAGGGACCAATGCCTGGCAGGATTTGACACTTACCTTCCAGTGTTCTTAAGACCAAACTTCTCAAGCACCCCAGTCCTGCTTGGCCTGGTCTCATGCTTGGCCCTCCTGAAGGGTCTAGGCCTGCTTCAGGGCTTGAGCAGCAATAGGCCACTGGCCAGCAAACCTGAACCACATTCTCCAAAAGAAGCTTCAGCAGAAATAAAGGAGATACTTTTTGCTCTCCATTCACCTGACTCCTGGATCTTTCCTTCAATTGGTTCCTAACTCAGGTAGGGAGGAGGAGGAAAACAGGTAATGTTTATTACCCCCTTGAGCCCCCACGGTGACATCCCATTAGATGCCCGGAGAGAATGCTACATCCACCCACTTCCTGCTAACTCCACCATGACCACCCTGCCCTCCAATGCACTTGAACCCTCAAGGAGGCCCCTTCACTAATCTCTTTGCCATCAGAGTCTCCCTCCCTACGTCACCGACACTCAAGCCCCCTCCCCGGGGTGCATGCACCTTCTGAAACAAGAAGTTGTCGAGCACCTGTGGGCAGCAGGTCGAAATGCAAACCCTGCACTCGACATTCCAGGCCCTGCCTGCTCCGACTCGTGCAGCTCCCAACCTGTGCCGCCTTGTCCTCCCAGATGCCAACACTGTAGTGTCCCTAACGCTGTGGGTCCCTGACCAGACGGCATCCCCCTGCACCTGGGCCTCTGCAGGCCAGCCCCTAGTCCTCAGGGTTCCCTCTTCTCCGGGGAATCTGCTCGTCCTCTAGGACTTAGCCCAGAGGGGACCCTATAGAGCCAACCCAACTTCCCCCCTGCACCCTCATCAAGGTAAGGGTGTCCACTTTGCCCCAATGACAGACTCCACTTGTGAGAGTGCCAAAGCCTCACATGTGAACACGGAGGGCAGGACCGGCCTTTCTCCTCCGGACCCCTCAGGATTTCCCAGCCCAGAGTCAGCAGGGCCAGACCCTGTCGCTGGCTCTGCTCCACAGGGGATCTCCAAAGCATCACAAACTCCTGAGCTCCCCCTGCAAACCTGCCCCCTCATGGGTGAGCTGGGGCCTGAGGGCCGCCCCTGCCAGGAAAGCCTCCCAGCTGTCAGTTCTCAGGTGCCCATGCTCCATGGCATGTATCTGCCAGCACGTGGGTGCCTCCGAAATCCCTGCGGAAGTCAGAGGGGACACATGACTTGATACTGCTCAAATGACCTCTTGGTGCCCAAGTGTAGATGCCTCTGAAGACCCTACTGTGGGCAAGAGACACATCGGCTGCACGGTCCTCTGTCCTCCACAGCCAGCCCTATTAGCTCTTCAGTGAGGAGCCCCGGGAGCACCCACAGAGGCCTCAGCGTGGGCCCCCACCATCCTGGTGATGAATCCTTTGCTCTCCTGCCCTTGGCAAACATGGCAGCCACAGATCAGAGCCTCTCTCACCTCCTACGGGCTCCTGTACAAACCACAGCCATGCCCGGGGCCTTGGGTCCATGGGAATCCTGGGCCGGCAGGATCTTACCACCCTGAGCAGCCCAGGACCACGAGACATGGATGCAGGGGTAGACACAGCCTTTGTCTGCTGGAACAGAGCCCACTGGGGGTGCACACCACCCCAAAAGTGGCGTTCCTGGATTGCCTATGAGGGTGCTGGGCACAGGGACTGAGCCTGATGGGGCTGGGTTTGAATCTGGCTTGGCCATTTCACCACATGGGCGGCTTGGGCAAGTCTCCTTGCCTCTCTGAGCCTCAGTTTCCCACCTGGGTGAGTGTGGGAGGGGCTGCAGGGGCAGGGCTGGAACCAAGCTCCCAGGGCCCTGGACAGGCTCAAGGTCAGGTCATGGCTATAGGAGCAGTGGGGCCTCGAGGGGCTCTGAGCAGCAGGAGGACAGGCCACTCCTGTGTTTCAGACAAATCCCTTGGGCCCCTGTGGGTCGTGGGGACAAAAGGGTAACCAGCTGTGCAAAAGCTTAGACCTCCCACAGCTCAGCAGTCGCTCAAGAAATGGCAGCAAAGGTGAGGGGAGGGGTCGGAGACAGTGGCTCCCAGGACGCCTTCCCACCACCCATCAGCACACCAGCGCCTCCCGCACGCAGGCACTGAACCCCACACCTCACAGTACCCAGCACCCCGCACCCTCTTCTCCCTGCGTCCTCACAGCCCCCTAGAGGCGGGTGTCGTTACCACCCACTTTCACAGAAGGTAAAACTGAGGCCCAGAGGAACCGCAGAATGGGAAGGACCTGGGAGAACTGCCCTCCAGGCCCACACCCATTTCACAGAGGGGAGAAATGAGGCCCAGAGATTGGCAGTGGCTTTCAGAAGAGAACTGTCCTAATGCAATGTTAAATGTCCCTCCCTGGTGCAGGCCCAGCGTGCACACGAGGGTCAATAAACAGGGGTTCCCTCTGCTCCCTGGTCCTTCCAAGGCTGTGTCGGAGCTCAGGCTGGGAGCACCCATCAAGCACCATCAGCATGAAACTAAAACATGGATGGATGATGCCGGCCACCAGTCCTCCCAGTTCCATGTCACCCCTAGCCCATGGGAGTCTGCGGTCCAGCCTGGGTGTGGCCGGAGCTCAGGCTGGCTCACAGCCCCACCATCCTCTGCTGGCTCCTGACACCCAGCAGTGTCCCCAGACCTCTGAGGGCAGGAGCCGGGCTGGGTCCCAACTTCTCCCCGGACCCAGATCCAGGGGACAGATCTCAGCTGGGGGGGTAGTCGGGGGCCGCTGGGAGCAAGAAGGGCTCTCTGCTCCCAGGTCACATGGGGAACGAGGAATTCCCAGTCACTGGGGCATCCGGAGCAGGGAACAGGGGTGGTGAGGGGCCGTGGAGCCGGGTCACGTAGGGCCAGGCTGGAGAGGCTCTGGGGAGCAGGGGTGCTTTGGAAGGGCTTCCAGGGGCTGCCCTGTGAGCCCCAGGGAGCATCCAGGACTGTAACAGGGAGAGGTTCACAGCCTGAAGGTTCCCTGGAGACATGACGGCATCTCCCTGCCCAGATTGTGCTCAGCTGGCCCCATGTCCCCAGAGAGGGCAGGTCGGCTTCTCTCCCAAGAGCGCTCAGCCACCACATCCCTCTCTCACAGCACCTGCAGGAAGGACCGGTGGACAGCCTCTCTGCTCTGCTTCTCTGGGGCTGGACTGCGTGACCGCCAACCTCCATGGGAGCTGCAGGCCTGTGAGAAGGGAACGCTCGTCCCATGGCCCATCACTAGAGACTACATGAGGCTCCTTTGTGCCCGTCCTCCTTAGAAGCTGCCCCATGTGCCTAGGATCCCATTTCAAGCATGTTAGGGCAGACCCCAAAAGTGGCCTCTTCTAGAAGGGTCCCAACTCCACCCCCATCAGGGAGAACCTGGACGTTGCCCCTCCAAGAGGCAGACCCAGACCTGGGTCTAAGGGGAACAACCCTTAGAGCCATCTGGTCCACTCCTCCCCTCTTTTCTCAGAAGGGAAACTGAGGCCCAAAAAAGAGAAGTGATTTCTCAGGGACCACCTGCAATTTGGCGACAAGATGTCTCTTTTCCTCTCCTCCTCGCACTACTCCACCTCTTCCCTCCGCCCCCGCCCACTTTTTTTCTTGTTGTCTGTGTCTAGATCTTGCCTCACATTACACGGGGGACTGTGTTATGTTGTGATCATATGGCCTCGGGAGTCAGGCAGACCTGGTTCAAATCCCAACCCCACGACTTCCTGGCCACACCATCTGACGGCATCTCTGAGCTTCTTGGAGCCTCAGTCTCTCCCTGTGAAACAGGGCAAATCTTAAAGAGACAGAAAGAGAGAAGTGCCACTTGGGATAAAGCCAGAACCGGGCTCCTGACCCCTCTTCCTCCGCTGCTATGTTGCTGAAGGACCCACCATGCTCCCCCGGACCTGCCCTAGCTTGGGTTTCAAAGGCATGTGAAGGACACTGGGGCATTTTGCCTATTTTAATACCTACAAAGGGGAGAGTATGGGCTCAGTGACTACATGACAGTGACAGAGCTATTTTTCAACTCCAGCCTGGGGGTGGTGGTGGGGGGGGAAATCCCCTCCCCTTGCCATCTGCCTCCCCAAGCTTCTGCTCATTCTGAAGCGGCAAGACCCCTACCCAGACGCCCCCTGACAGCTGTCCTAGGATACAGGGGATGGGGGGAGGGGCAGAAGAGGCAGGTCTGGAATTGTAGGCGCCAGTCTTCCTGTCCCTCTGTGTCAGGAGGGTCTGTCTGGACCCAGAGCTTGGGAAGAGGCAGGAAGCAGCAGCCTGCATTCTGGGCAGCGTGGCTGGCCTTTCACCCGGAAGCAATCCCTCTCCGGCACCAGGCCGTTCGGAGTCCCCCCTCAGCGACACGCAGCCTGGTCCAGGGCCGGCCAGCCCGTACACCATTGTCATTTCCTGGCAGAGCCATAGGGTGACGTGTGAAGGGGGTGAACGGTCTCAGGTGGTTTAGGAGGGCCTCTTGGAGGAAGTGACGTCTGAGCTGGGACAGTCACAGAATCTCAAGGCTGGTCCTCCAGCCCAGGGTCACCCCCTGGAACCCTCCCAAGGTCAGGGGTTGGCAGGTTGAATGGACAGGAACGCAACAGGGCAGACAGGCTCCGGCTCAGCGCAGAGGGACCGCCAGGAGCCGTGAAGACTGAGTGTAAGCCATGAGTCCCCTGTGGGGGCAGAAGCTACCCAGCTCCAGCCAACCATCTGGGCCACACCCAGGGTCGTTAGACCTCTTCATTTTTTTAGGAGAAAAGGAAATCAAATGTTTATGTGAGCTATCCCAATTTTTAGACTTTCCCAATTCATTCTATTTTTTTCAGAAGACATTTTGTGGGGAGAAAAGTCCATCCCCCACCAGATACATCCTGTAGGCCACCCTTGTACAACTCCTGGCCCAGTCCAAAAATCTCCATTTTACATGGGGGCACGGGATTCTCCATCTCTGTCTGTCTGTCCATCCCTCCCAGCCTTGGCACCTCATCTCCACGCCCCGCCTGGCGCCCCTCTCCTCCCCCTCACTCCTTCCCTCCTCCCCCCATGTATGCCAGGTTTATTTTCAGAACCTCCGAATCTTTCCAAAGCCTCTGACATTTACTCTTTGGAATTAGAAAATTTTCTATTTCTCTTTCTCAGAGCAAGGCTGGCGGATGAGATTTCCCCAGGGCCCACCTGCCCTTCAGAGGTGAAGTACAGGGGGCAGAGCTGGCTTATGTCGGTCCGGGACCGACTGTGCCAACCAGCAATTATTAGGCGCCCACTGTGCCCACCAGGCCCTTCTCAGGAACCACCACAGTCAGATCATTTAACAGCCCTGCGGGCTTGGCGTTACCATCTGCACCGGACAGGTGAAAGGGACGGGTGAATCACAAGATCACGTGGTAAGTGAGAGGGGGAGCAAGAATGAAACCACACCTCTTGGGCCCTAAAGTCCATTTCCTTCTTCTGTGCTCTGCCTTCAAGGTCCATGGGTGCTGGAGTCCTGAAGGACAGGCAGCATTTGGGCAGAAGAAGGATTTGGAAGGGGGCACTCCAAGGAGGTAACTTCCAAAACAAAGACACAAAGGTAGAAACAGCATATATCTGAGGGGCCAGTGGGAGAGGCTGGAGTAGTAGGGTCATGTTCAGGAGCAGAAAGGGGTCAGCTCAGCTCAGCTGCAGAGGTGGACTTGGCCTGTGTGGGTCAGGGCTCTTTGATCACAGGTGGAAGGAAAGCCAGCTCATTCTGGCTGAGTTTGAAAAGAATACATTAGCTCATCCGAGTGGGCAGTCCAAGGGCGAAGTGAGCAGGGGTGGGAGGAGAAAGGGCTGCTTGCAGAAGGGAAACATCTTGGTCAAACAAAAAGAAGGAAGGGGGAAGGTGGAGGAGAAGAAGGAGAAGGAGAGAAAGAGGAGGCAAGGGGACAGATCACAGGAACACACTCAAACATGAGGACTTCCATGCACAGGGGCCTTCTGTAAGCATTTTACACGCACCAACTCTTCTATTCTCAGAACAATTGCACGACGTACGAATTGTCATTACACCCACTTTATAGATGAAGAAACTGAGGCTCTGAGAGGTTGAGGAGCTCCTTCAGAGTCACAGCTGCTCCAAGATTTTGTATCTCGGCTTCAAAGTGAAGGTCCCAACCACTGCAGTGCACGGCCTGCCCGCTGGACCGCCGAGGGCCATGCTCCCGGTCCCCCCACCAGCTCCGTGCGTTAGCGGCCATCACGTCATCATCACCATAATGTTTCCTGGGGCTGCCATAACAAGACACAACAAACTGGGTCACTTCGAACAACAGAAATTTGTCCCCTCGTTCTGGCCAGATCAAGTCCCGTATCAGGGTGTCTGCAAGGCTCCGCTCCCTCTGAGGGGGCTGAGGGGGCAGGATCTGCCCCTGGTCACTGAAGCTTCCAGGAGCTCCGGGAATCCCTCAGCGGATGGACAGCCATCTTCTCCCTGTGTCTTCACCTCGTCTTCCCCCTGCGTTGGTCTCTGTGTCCAGATTTCCCCTCTATAGAAGGACACCAGCCACATTCAATCAGGGCCCCACTTAACCATCTCTTTTAACGTGGTTACCTGTAGGGAGACCCTATTTCCAAAGAAGGTGACGTTCTGAGGGAGTGGAGGTCAGAACAGCGCACGTCACTCCGGAGGAACACAATTCAGCTCACGACAACCATCAGCCCCACTTTGCAGCAACACGTCAGCCATTCTCAACTGTCCTGACGGTGACATGTGGGCCCAGAGGAGGATGGCCCAGGTGGGAGGGAGGCACAGAGGCAGAGAAGCGCATTCAAGCCTTCTTCCGTGGGGGCGGGGAGTGGGGGGGAAATGGTGCACAGCGGCCCTGAGGAGGAGACCTGCTTGGGGCCGGGGGAGGGGGCAGGGGCTGTGGGGGAGGGGCGTCAGCTCAGAACCCGTTTCCAGCTGGTCCTGAAGAGTTGCAGATTTTGAAATATGAAGCGCAAATGGAGAAGACATTCCATTGAAATGGAAACCTGTTACGGTGGGCAAAAAGGAAAGAACATGGAAATTGCATTTCCTCTCAGGACGTGTTTATGTCTCTCTTGAAAGGAAGTCCCCTAATACAGCAGCCCTGGACACTGAGAGGCGGAGGTGAGGGGGCCCAGTTCCAGGTGGAAAGACGAGGCTGATGTGGCGGTCGTCGTGCTCGGGACACTGCCCCGGGAAGAGGGTCTCATGGTAATGGTGGGGAGCCTGGGAGGAGCTGGCTGGCACCGACCTGCCAGGTGACCCTGGGCACACCACTGAAGGACTCCAAGCCTCCCTCCTCACCCACCTCCAGCAGCCACACTCAGGCCCAGGTTCCCCGACCTCCCCATCCCCGGGGCAGAAGGCAAAGGGCCACAGGGTGGCTATGGGCGATGCAGAGAAGGGGCACCGGGATTTAGGGACATGGCAAGCACCTGGAGGTGGCTGGCTGCTTCACTTCCATAGGTGTTAGCTACAGGTGCACTGCGCCCCACCCCCCGTGTCACCCACACTTACCACCCCAGGGCTCACCTCTGACCTTGACCCCAGCAGGCAGCCTCCCACCAGGTGGTGACCAGGGCCCAGGGACCAGGGCAGCCCCTTCTCGCCTCTCAGGAGCTGATGATCCCTACACAGGACAGAGGGAGAGGCTGTGGGGTGGCTGGGTGGGGGAGGGTGTGGGACAGCAGACTCACGATTCTGCAGCGATCACCCTGTCATTTCTCCCCATGTGCCGCTCATCTATCCCTCCCAGCAAACCCACATGATCCCCACTTAGCAGATAAGGAAACTGAGGCTGGGGACGACAAGGGATGTGCCCAGTTACCCCGCAGGAGCATGAGGACACGGGGCTCCCACTCCCATCACCTGGTTCCAAAACAGGCACCTGGTTCTACCCTGCCCCATAGCTCCTTATAAGCGGGCCTCTGCCCTCCAGCCTGTGTGCTCCTTGAGGGCAGCGGTTCTGCCTCCTTCACCCCTGCATGCCTGTTGTGCGGGTTCCCAAGCTCCAGGCCCAGAAGCCCCTGCACCAGCTTCCTCTGGGAGGCTCAGTAAAGACGCAGATTCTTGGGGCACCTGGTGGCTTAGTCGCCTAAGCGTTCAACTCTTGATTTTGGCTCAGGTCATGACCACAGGGTGGTAAGATCAAGTCCCGTGTTGGGCTCTGCACTAGGTGTGGATCCTGCTTAAGATTCTCTGTCCCTCTACCCACCAGCCCTCTGCTTCTCAAAGGGGGGAAAAATATGCAGGTTCTTGGCCTCTCCCACAGCTGCTCTATCAGTGTCTCTGGGGTAGGGATCCCACCTGCAGTTTTTACAAACTGCCCAGAGGAGTTATGTCCCAGCACCTATGCCCTAAAACCATGAACGTCATTCTCTCTGACTATGTCTTTGGGCTTGAGGGGCAGGTGTGGTGCCGAGTGCTTTACATACAGCGATTCAGTCAAAACTCACCAGTGTCGTCTACCATTATATCCCCCTTTTACAGACAAGGAAGCTGAGCTCTGGGCTGATTGAGTAATTTTCCCGGCACCTCCCAGTTGATGGACTGGCATTGAACCTCACACGACAACCTCAGACACAAGCCAGCATCGGCACCTCTCACTTGTGCACTAACGCCAACATGAGCGTGCTTCCCAGAGCGAGAACAGCAATGACCCACACTTACTCAGCATTTCACGGACACAAGCCTGACAGAAAGTGCCCCGTGGCAAAGCCTTCCCGAATCTCCCGCCTCTCGGAGTCAAGTACAATTATTAACCCCACTTACATTCGGAAGGGCTAAGTCTCCTCCCCAAGCTCACACAGCTGGTTCTTTTCAGAGCCAAGACCTGAACCCAGGTCTTCCCATCAAATCACATCCACACTAGTCTCTGCTCGTCTCCAGCCATGGACCCCACTAAGTCGTCGTAGATAAAGAGAAATAACATGGGTTGAGCATTTGCTGTGTGCTAGGCACATAGAGCTTAACTCAGTGCCTGGCCTATAGCCAACACTCAAAACACATCTGCCGATGGACTTGCTCTACATCTGTGAACTCGCTTAAGGCTCAGATCTCCCCGTCAAGCCTCATGATCACCTGGGAGGTAGGGGTTGTTATTACTCAATTGTGCATTTAGGAAAACTAAGGCTCCTAGAGTCAGAGGGTTTGCCCAAGATCATGCAACATGAGTGCTCAATCAACAGTAGCTTGTGGTGTCCTCTTTTCCTTCCCCTCCCTTGGATCCACACTGACATCTTGCTGGGGTCCCTTCCTTAGTCCTCCCCAAATCCTGGAATGGCCCCTTGGGCGGCAGAATCAACCAAACCCAATTCTCATCCCTGCCTGGATTCTCATCACGTTCTGTGATGAATGTCATTGTTATGCAAGCCATTCTGAGTGTGGTTTCATTGACTTGGAGTCTTAGCATCATTATGGATACAAGGATCATGATAATGTGCAGGAAATGTAATGTGATCGTTGAAAGAGATTATCAGTGGAGGAGGCTGGGGGCCAGGGGAAAATAGAATCGCAGGTGTGATTGCGAGTGCTCACACCTGTGCCTCCCCTCCACCCCACCGCCACCCCCCCACCCCCATCCCAGTCCCCTCTCCCCGCACTCCAGCCCCTGGAACCCACTGTTCTCTGGATGCTCTCCTCCCCACCCCCACACAGATGAGAAAACAGATGTTTACAGAAGAAAGTCATGGACTAAGATGGCCCAGCAAGTGGGGGACAGAGCCCAGAAGCGGCCCCAGTGGGCCCAGTGCCAAACTCAGTGAACGTTGCCCTACACCGTGAGTATCAGGGAAAATCAAACCTAATTCCGTTGTGTGGATTCCATAAGGACAATGTCAATCGAATTCACTCATCAGACACATCCCTCCTCCTCCTTCAAAGGAAAGCAAAGAAGTGGAAACTGAAGAAGGTGCTCTGGACGGTAGTCCCAAGAGGGTGGACGGTGGACCACAGGTTGTGGCGTGGGTGAGTGGGATGCACTTGGACCTGAGCCCACAGCCAGCGGCAAACCCCCTTCCCCCCAGGGCGGGAGAGCATACAGGAGCACAGAGAAGAGCCAGGGAGACAGAGTGGATGCCCGCTCCTGGGAGAGCCTGCCCCGGCCTTCCTGGAATGGGGATGAGTGGTTTCGCCGAAAGAGAAAGTGATTTGGCTTTTTGTGCCCTGAAAGAATTGATCTTTCTCTTTTCATGTTGAGGCTCAAAGGGCCATATTTAATCCAAAGAAGCCTTTACACTCAGTTATTGCTAAGAGTGAGGTCAGCAAGAGCTAATGGGGACAATTTCTACCTGTGCACATGGTCAGTCACAGCTGCTGCCAAGAGAAGGGTGTTAGCAGCCAGAGGCTGTTTGGTGCTTGACCAAGGATGGGGCGTGTAACTGCCCCTAATGCTTTGTTCTGGATTCGTTCTTCCCCCATGAACTGCAGTGAATCTGACTCTAACATGCCCAAATCCAGATGTGTGGGACCCCAGGGAACAAAGACAGTTGAGAACAGCAAAAGAAGCACAAAGCCTTCAGCTGTCCCTAGAAGTGGAGGAGGATCTGGGAGGCTGCCCAACTGTGAGACCAAGTTTCCCTATTCAAATGCCTGCAGCCCTGGCTGGAGAGACAGAACTTCTCAACATGGCCAACAAGGTCCTCCCTGGCCTGGACCAAAACTTGCCCCAGCTGTACCTCCCCCAATTCCCCTCCCTTTATCTGCTCCAATCACACTTGCTTCCTGGTCCTACTGACCTGCTCACCCCAGGGCCTTTGCACATGCTGCTCTTTTTGTCCAGAATACTTTTCTCTCCCCTCTTACTTGAAAACTCCTATTTACCACTTCCTCCAGAAAGTCTTCCCTGACCACTCACTGCAGCTGTCATTTTGCATGCATTTAGATGATTGATTTTTTTATATCATCTGCTCCCACTGTAGTCTAAATTCCAAGGGACAGGAACCATACCTGATCCTTCTCTCTGTTTTATCCTCAAAACCTAGCACAGTGTCTATCGCAGAGTGAGTGCCCAGTAAATACTGAGTGAATGAATGAATAGGGAGTTTCAACAATGGTTGCCACAGACGGATAAAGCTCTGTCCTGTGTAAACATTAACTAATTATCTAAATGTTCAGGGGGTCTCACTAGTTTGAGGGATCCCGGAGCTAACCAGTGATCCAAGGAGCACTTTGGGAGATCCAAATTAAGGCAATAAGAGAACCACATATCAACGTCAAGGTTGAGAAAGATGGAGGGGAAGGAGGGAAGGTGGAGAGAACAGAATGGCCCTTCTCCTCCCGGATCCCCACCACTGCCAGCCCCCCCAATTCCCAGAAACACTCCCCTCTCTATATTCCTGAACGTGGTGACTCTGCCAGGGCCCCACCAATAGATTCTCCCCATCTGGTTGCCCTGGCTACATTTCCCCAGGCTGGAAAAGCCTTCACTTCAGTCCATTCCTACTACCTTGAGTTGGACCCAGCCATCCACAGAGCAGGGGTAGGGGGAGGAAAATTTGTGGCACCCCTGATGGGATGACAGTTATGAATAGCGGGGTGTCCCATCACCACCTGTCACAGCCACAGGGAGAACCCCGGGACAGATGGCTCAGGGACAGAGTCCTCCTCCCTGCAGGGCCCGCTCTGCCTTCAGCCCCAGCCTGGTGGAGTCATCAAATAAATCCAACATTTAGAAAAGGGGGGTGGGATGAGGGACTTCAGCAGACACTTTCCTGAAATGTAATGGCAATAAAAGAGAAAAATGGACCAGCTCACTCCAGATAACCAGCGCCAGGGAAGTAATTATCCCACTCAGGTCCTCGGCGAGGATGCCGGTGGCAGAGGCACCTGCCCAGGTAATTCATCAGCCACAGATTTATGGACTCCTCGGGAGCCCCTGCATAAAGTCTCCCCTCCAGTTAACTCAAGACAATGCTATTTAGATTTTGTCAAGATTATTGCTCTTCTCTGCTGTCCCTGAGTGAGGAGGAGGGGACCAGCACGTGTGGCCCAACTGAATATAGGTTGGCTGGTGGCAGCCTGAAGAAAGATATCCCCAAGTGAGCCCATTGTTTCCAGCTGCCTGAAACTTCCCCAGGGCCTTGCTTTCTCCCAGGAGTCACCGAGCTGCTGGGGTCACATCAGGCGAACAGAGAGCCCAGCAGCACGCTCATAGCGGAAAAGGCTATGTCGTGTAGAAGGACCACGAACCTTGGTCTCCTCATCTGTGAAATGGGAATCAGCATGGGTAATGGGGGCTCTCATTGTCTCTATTGTATGACATTTTAAAATAAGTATATACTGCTTTTGAATGGAGAAAATGAAGCATAACGAAATGGAAATAAAATGAATGTAGGAGTCCACACCTCCTCTGTCGGCGGTGAGACTTGAACTAAGTGGAACCAGGTGGGACTGATGAGCACATGCTGGGCACACAATGAGGGTCACTGCCAGGCTCATCCTGTTACTGTGGCCAGTGATGGCTATTGTTATCAGAAATCAGCATTCTTGGCAGGTGTTGACTGTGTGACCGTGAACAGAGAGGATGAGCTCTCTGATTCATCTATACAATAAGAAAGACATTGTCTTCCTGCCTAGAGGCAAGAGGATGGATCAAGAGAACTTTTCCTGCCATTTCCAGCCCCAGAAACACCTTTTGTGTCACAGCACCTGGTGGCCGTGGTATTGACGCTTCAAGAGGACAGGAGACACTGAACTGGCCCCTCAGCTTCCCCTGCACTCCAACACTCATTCATTCAGGCACCGGGAGCATCTCTTTAGCACTCAGGAAGCTGCAGCCCAGGCCCCTGGGCAGCTCTGAGCCTGGCAGGCAAGGGACATGAGGAACACGCAGGCACAGGCAAGTCTGGGACAGCCAGAGGCAGGAGCCAGGTTGAGGGGGGACGTGCAGGGCTTGTCTGCATTGCCTGGGGAGGACAGGCGAGCCTCCCAGAAGAGGTGATATTGACCTGAGAGTGGGGAGGAGGCGTTTGTCTGGAGGTCATGGTGCAAAGGGCACTCCAGGCAGGGGGAACAGCATGTGCAAAGGCCCAGAGGGTCGGAAGCATTTGGGCTGTTCAAGGAAGAGCACTGGGCTTTGAATGGCTGAAGGATGGGGTGTATGATTAAGGGGTGGAGCCAGAGGTGAGAGATGAGACCAGGAAGCCCAATGCTGGGTCCCTCTCCCTATCCCCACCACTGACACCCAGAGCACTGCTTTCTGCCTATGAATTTAAAGTCCAAGCTCTGCTTTTGATCCATTATGGGACCCTGAGCAAGTAGCTTCACCTCTTTGAGCATCAGCTTCCTCAGTGATAAAAATGAGGATAAGATGCCTCATCAATGTGTAAAAGAAATAAAGTTCCCATTCATTCATTCATTCATCAGCTAGGAGAGCATCTATGCCTCCGACCTGGCACTGGAGCATTATTAAGCCCTTCATAATCCATGGCTGATGAAGCCTCATTGTTGCTGTGGTGACTCCAATGTGATCCCTGGACACGGTCTCCTTGGCCTGGCCACTGGGTGAGGAGGCAACTAGCTTCCCTGGAAGGAGGCAGGATTCCTGCTATGGGAAGGGTGGGCTCTCCCTGAAGTCCCTTACTCCGGTGTGTCCCTGTCCCTCACTGTCCCTCAGGGCCCTCGTCACCCTCATTCAGGTGCCCTATTCAACAAAGAAGCACAAGATCGTGGCTCTAACTTTGGAGCCAGCCTGGCCACGAATGCTAGTGCTGCCTCCTCTGAACTGGGAGACTTCAGAGAGCTCCCTCAGCTCCTGGAGTCTGTTTCCTCATCCGTAAAATAAAGGTGGTAACGGTTCCTTCCTTGTGGAGTGAAATGCGATAAAGTACAGCACTATGCAGAGTATACAGTAGGTACTCAACAGTTGCTTACAATCATTGGTCTGATAGGTTTTGAGCTCCACCTGAGCCTCTTTCAGGTCCTCCCTCAGGCTGCCTCATCTCCCTGCCCTGAAACCACTGCCCCCCTGCCTGGGCTACAGGCTCGTGACTGTGCCCCAGAGAAGCTGAGCATCTCCAGCCTGGCCCCAGGCATGGCAGGAAGCTCAGCACCTGCCACGTGGTGGGCACTCGATGCACGTGGGTGAATGGCGTTGTGAGAAAGGCATCCTCCTCCCACTGCCCAGAGCTGCCTGAGCCTCAGTGGCTGCCCTGTCATACAGAACCAACCCCTCCCTGCCCGGGACACCCATCCCCAGCCTGTTCCATCCCTGAGCCTCTGTTCCATCCCTGAGCCTCTGGCCTGAGTCAGGGTCTGCTGCCTCCCAAGGACCCCTGTGATGTCACTGCCCACCAGGACACCCAAGCGTCACGTCCTGTGGATCCCACCATTCCGTGTTCTCTTGCCTAACGGGACAGCCCTGTCATTTATCTGGCACTAACTGTACATGTAGCAAGGCTAACTGTACTCTGAGCTGCAACCAGCTGGTGTCTAGGTCTGCGGGAAACTCGAGGCAGGGGGGTTTCCTTCCCAGTTCAGGGCAAAACATGCTCCCCTGAGCCTCTCCTGATTTCCCGGTTCTGCACAATCTCAGGATGAGGTCATTTCCCTGAAAAAGAAACTGAGAGAAGGAGGTAACAGTCAGAGGTGGTGACAGTAAACTATAAATAAATGGCCATTGACAATAAAGTCTTTAATAAGAAAATACTTGGGAATAAATTTAACAAGTGAAAAGTAAGGTTTGTACACCGACAACATTGCTAAAGATCCAAATAAACAGTGAGACATTTCAGGTTCAAGGGCTGGGAGACTCCGTTGTTGATGGGAATTCTCCCCCAAATTGATCCACAGATTAAAGGCAATCCCTATCAAAACCTCAATAAGGTTTTTTACCGAGTTGACAAACTGACCCCAGCATTCATATGGAAAGTTAAAGGACCAAGAATACACCAATTTTGAAAAAGAACTAAGTTGGAGAACTTACCCTATCCAATTTTAAAACATACTGTGAAGCCACAGTAACCAAGGTAGCATGGCATTGGGGCAAAGACGGGCATCTGGGTCAATG
Organism: Mellivora capensis; assembly: GCA_004024625.1. Classification (NCBI taxonomy): domain Eukaryota; kingdom Metazoa; phylum Chordata; class Mammalia; order Carnivora; family Mustelidae; genus Mellivora; species Mellivora capensis. Next base: position 3,951 of record PISX010008305.1, on the reverse strand, counting down.
GAAGGAAACTAAGACTCCTAAAATAAGCCCTTAAATTTATGGGGAATTGATTTTCAACAAAGGTACCAAGGCGATTCGATGAGGAAAAAATAATCTTGTCAACAAACAGTGCTATTCATCTGAACTCAAATGCACACTTCATGCCATGAACAAAAATTAGCTCAAAATGAATCAAAGTCTTAAACATAAAAACAAAAACTATAAAACTTCCAGAATAAAATAAAGGAACAAATCTTCATGACTTTGCATTAGGCAGAGTTCTTGGAAATGCCACCAGAAGGGGGCACCTACGTGGCTCAGTTGGTTAAGTGTCCAATTCTGGGCTTCAGATTAGGTCATGATCTTAGGGCTGTGGGATCGAGCCCTGCATCAGGCTCTGCACTCAGTGTGGAGTCACTTGAGATTCTTTCCCCATCCTTCTCCCGCCCCTTCTTCTCCTCCCCCTGCTCATGCTTTCTTGCTCTAAAATTTAATAAAAAAAAAAAAAAACCAAAAACATGATCCATAAAAATAAAAAAAATTTAAGAATCAGCAACTTTACCTTATCAAAATTCAAAACATTTGTCTCAAAGGACACCATTAAGAAAATGTAAAGACAATCCTTAGACTGGGAGGAAACATTTGTAAACTGCATGCTGTAAAGGTCTTATACACAGAATATGTCAACAACACTTACAATTTAATAAGAAGAAGACAAACAACCCAATTAAAAAATGGTCCATGACTTGGGTAGACATTTCACTAAAGAAAATATATGAATGGCTAATTAGGTAATAAAAACATGCTCAAATGTTCAACTAATGACATTAGTCATTAGGTTAAATGCAAACTAAAACCAGCAATGAGATCCCAATACACACCCACTTGAATGTCTATAATTTTTTAAAAAACACAATTTCATAAGGATGCAGAGAAACAGGAAATCTCATAAATAGACATATATCTTTATCTATATAGATATCTATATATAGAGAGAGAGAGAGATTTTACATTGCTGGCAGGAATGTAAGATGGTAGGTACAATCACTTTGTCAAAACAGCCTGGCAGTTTCTTAAAAAGCTAAATAGAAACTTACCATAAGACTCAGCCTGTCCATATTCCCAGGAATCCCCCCAAGAGAAATAAAAAACATATGTCTACCAAATGATTCATGCACAAACATTTATAGCAGCATTATTCACAATAGCCAAAATGTGGAAACCACCCAAACATCCATCCACTGGTGAGTGGATACACAAACATGGTTATCTATCCAACAGAATACTACTCAGCAATGAAAAGGAAGACCCACTGATACACACTGCCCTTGGACGAACCTTGAATCTATTATGCTAAAAAGTCAGATGCAGAAGACTACATGCCGTAGGGCTTTCTTTATTTGAAACAGCCACAAAAGGCAAATTGATAGAAACAGAAACAGACCAATGATTGCTGAGGACACTGTATAAGTGTGTTGCAGGAGGAGGGGAAGGTGGGAGCGGGGCTTAACTGCAAGCAAATAGAAGGGAGCTTTGGGGCAATAAACATGTTCTAAAACAGGATCGTAGTGATGACTGCTCGACTCTGTAAGTTTATCAAAAATCAGTGAATTGTACTCTTAAAATTGTTGAATTTTGTTGTGAATCATACTTCATAAAACTGTTTACTTAAGAAATAACTTAGTTGGTTAAGCATCTGACTCTTGGTTTTGGCTCAGGTCACGATCTCAGGGTCGTGAGAATGAGCCCCAAATCTCGGGCTCCAAACTCAGCAGGGAGACTGCTTGGAATTCTGTCTCCTTCTCCCTCTCCCCCTCCCATGCATGCTCTCTCTCTCTCTCTCTCTCTCTTGCAAATAAATAAATCTTAAAAAAAAAAAAAAACAACTTACTCCTAACTCTGCACCCCTTAGAAATGGCTAAATGAGGAAGACGATAAGTAACAAACACAGTTCTCTTCCCTCTCTTTCCCTGCCAGTTCTCATTTGTTCTGAGAAAAGAGACAGAAGAGAGAACAGCCTCAGTGATTTGCCCCAGTCTTAGCATGGAGGCAGAACTCCAGCATGGCCAGGCCCTGCCCCTCTCTTCCTTCAACTCCCTCTGCTCTCCCATGCCTTATTTCCACCCCAAACAGGCTGGCCTTCTTTTGGGACTTCAAAGCAGCAAGGTTCTTCCCACCTCAAGGCCTCTGCCTGTGCCAGCATCCCTGCCAAGAACACATTTCCCTCCCTGCCTAGTTATGCTCAATCTTTAGACCTCAGTTTAATTGTCTCTTCCATAGGAAAGCCTTCCTGAGCCAGATCAGATCCCTCTATGAATTAATATCATAGACTTTATTATACCTTTCTTGATATATCTTACCACAATAGCAACTTTGCATTTCTTTAAGATATCATTTGATTCATGTTAGTCCAGTCCCCATGAAGACAGGGACCATATCCTCTTTGCTCACCATTATACCTGAGGGTTCAGCACAGTTCTTGGCACATAGTAGATGCTCAGTTAACTGCTGAAAGTTAAAATTCTAAACTTCTTAATATCAAGAGATTGTAGCATTCAAAACTTTTTTATTTTGAAACATGATAATCCATCATATTATACAATTATGTTCCCAAAATATTTCGTGTGTCAAAGAACAACAACAACAAAAAAAAAACCCTACAGAACACTAGTAAAACCTGGTCTTGCAGTTTGCAAATTTTGTCATTTAAGGAGATTTTTTTTCTCCTCTCTAGTCAGGCTAAACAAGGAAAGAAATGTAAGAATATACAAATCATCAATATCAGAACGATCATCACTGTTGGTGCCATTGACACTAAAGAGATACTAAGGGAATAACTCTGGGTACACAAATTTGATGACTTATGTGACATGGACAGATTCCTTGAAAGATGCAAACTACAAATTCACAGAAAGACAAATAATTTGAATAGCCATATATCTATTAAAGAAATTTAATCAATAATTATTTTTAAATCTTCCCCCCCAAGAAAGAAAACACCAAGCCCAGATGGTTTTACTGGTGAATTCTACCAAATGTTTAAGGAAGAAATAGAACAAATTCTTCACAATCTCTTCCAAAAAATAGAAGCAGAGGGAACATGTCTTAACTCACCCTATCAGGCCAATATTATCCTAATACCTAAAGCAGATAAAGACACTATAACAAAAGAAAACTACAGACCAAAATGTCTTTTAATATAGAAGCAAAAATTACCAAGAAAATATAAAAATGTATAGTAAGAATTATAAAGGACAATCATGTAGCCTTTATTCCAGGTTGCTAAGTTAGTTCAACATTTGAAAATCAGTCAGTGTAATCCACTATATCGAAAGAGTCAAGAAGAAAAATCATATGATCTTATCAATTGTTACAGAAAAAGCAAGACAAAACCCAATGCCTATTCATCCTCACGGAAGGAAGGAAGGAAGGAAGGAAGGAAGGAAGGAAAAAGGAAGGGGAAGGGAGAGAGAGAGGGAAGGAAGGAAGGGAGAAATAAAGAGAGATAGGGAGGAAGGGAAAGGAAAAACTCAACAAATTTGGAATAGAGGAAACTTCCTCAATTCAGTAAAGAACATCTATCAAAAACCCTACAGCTTTTGTGAGATTAAGAGTCGCTTATGGTTTGTCTCCCTCCTGATCCCATCTTGTTTCTTTTCTTGTTTTCCTACCCCCCCAACCCCCCATGTTGCATCTCCACTTCCTCATATCAGGGAGATCATATGATAGTTGCCTTTCTCCGATTGACTTATTTCACTAAGCATGATACCCTCTAGTTCCATCCACGTCGTTGCAAATGGCAAGATTTCACTTCTTTTGATGGCCGCATAGTATTCCATTGTGTATATATACCACATCTTCTTTATCCATTCATCTGTTGATGGACATCTAGGTTCTTTCCATAGTTTGGCTATTGTAGACATTGCTGCTATAAACAGTCGGGTGCACGTGCCCCTTCGGATCACTACGTTT